>JASSUY010043704.1:7162-29819 GCA_032466535.1 Forpus xanthops | reverse complement strand
AGCCAAAAATCCAAAACACAGTGCTCACCAGCTACTGCTTAAAGAAAAATGACTGCCGCTGCTGAACCCATGACACACTGGGAACAAATCTATACCTCTGGGTGCTTTGTGCCAATCCGTCGGTAGAGAATAGATATAAGTTAAGTTGAACTAATGGATTAAGTTAGGTTTATGGCTCCTGTATGTATCTGGAATAGCATAAATGGCCAGAGACTGGTGAATCTTTTGTTCCAAGATTTCCTTATGAAGCAAACCACCTTATTTTACTGTTGATCTTTAACTGCAATAAATCTAATGGTTGTCTGCTTACAAGTCAAATTCATTATTGCTTAAATAGCTGTCTTAACTTGTGTAGCTGCCACATACTCATATTAGACAACTACTTCTGAAAACAAGGAGAGTGAATAAGATAGCCCTCAGCTATCACTTAGATGTTTTGTGGACTATGGAAAAATTAATGTATTCCAGGTTACCTGTAGCTTTACGTATGAAATGAATTCTTTCATTGTATCTCTGTCATGCCAGAAGGTTTTAAAGCCTTCATATTTGGTGGACATTCAAAAATACCTGTGACGTGGGAGTACAAATCCTGGGTTTAGAAAGTATTCTTAATTCACATAATAATTTTGTGTATTCTGCGCGTGCTCCAAAGTGTCAATCACTTTTACTTCTGAAGACTTTTGCATTTTCACATTTTTACTTTTTTCTTTCTTTTCAACAGATATAAGCTTACCAAAATCAGCAACAATATGTTACACAGCTGCATTGCTCAAAGCCAGAGCTGTATCTGACAAGTAAGTGCACAAGAGCCACTGCAAAATTCCTGATTTAGCTGGAGATTTCTCACAGCTGAGCCCACACCCTAACGATCTGCTGGCTTAGCAGGAGAATTCAGTCCTGCAGTAAATTCATAACATCGCTTTATATATAAGAAATTGCAGTGATCAAGCATTGCACTTCAGATATTACAGAAAAAAAAATGAGAAATAGCATAAATTCAATTATTTTTTTGGTTTTGCATATACTGTCTGGGTGAGCTTTGGCTTCCTAGATAGTATAATGAAGATGCAACTAAAAGGTGTTGTGTGGCTGAACCTCTTCAACTTTGTATAAACCTCACCACAAAAAGGTAATAAATACATGTGGATGCACTGGTAGCAATGTCATTTTGCAAGTGCTGTTAGATGGTTGCTTGTCTACTTAAATAGCAGCAGGTGGGTTTAGAATTATTATGTCAGGGATTCTGAGAGGTAGATGACGTTTATATTTTTAGAAACACAAGTATCTGCTCATTCCTGTTATGTTTTTCTCTTGGGTCTCAACCTTTCAAGGTGCTAAGCACATCTACTTGATGCCTGTGGACTTGAGGCATTGGCCCACTCTGAAAGGGGGCTCAGCTCCTTGTGAGATGGAGCTCAAAAATCCCAATTCTTCTCTCAGATGCCTTCACACAAATCCCAGGCAGAGTTGTGTTTGTGCACCTGAGGGTCGAATGCCTCCCTAAAGTTGGAAAGCAAGTAGGGTGGAAAGCCATTTTCTTGACTGACATCCTGACAGTTTTTTGCTTTTAAAGTGTATGTACACATCAAGATCTAAGTAATTTTCTTTCATTCTTTTTATTCTGTAGATCGCCAGTACCTACTGCAACATCTTTCCTCCCTACACAGCGACTCCAGCTTGGGAGGGCAGGGCTAAGGTTGTCACAGCTTTCCCTGTGGTGTCTGCCTGCCAAGTACAGCTCTGGAGTTAGCCGTGGGGTGTGAGGTGAGAAAGAGATTGCATGGTCTGGTTTTTCATTCACTGGGGCAGATGATTTGCCCACAGTTTGGGCATGCTACCCTCAATGGTGCTGCGGCCAGTAGACCACCTGCTACTGCTGTTGCATCGTGCTTCCATCCCAACCTGACCCAGGGGCATTGGGTTGGGAACCTCCCTAAAACTTCCCTGAACCTGTTTTTAGTAGAAACCCTCCAACAATAATTTGACATTGGGATTTTTGGTTTGGTTGTTTTTTTGGGTTTTTTTGCTTTTCTTTTTTTCTGAAACTTCAGCCTTTATTATGCCCCTTAGCGAGGTACTTAGAGCAAATTAGAGTAGCGACAGAGAAAGGACTGTTTGAACTGAATTTCTTCCATGATTACATGGAGACATGCTTTCCACTTCTGCTGGGATTTTCATTGGCCTTGATGTAATAGATCACTCAGAGTTTCCACTTGCTATGGATGTTTGGAGAGCATAGGAAATTGACTCAGTTTGGTTATGTGGGCCCATATTCTAGATTCTTTTTCTTGCTTCTTCTTACTAGAATTTCTGACCTAATGTATTCGTTTCTTTGCTTTTGCAGATTTTCTCCAGAGGCTGCCTCAAGGAGAGGGCTGAGTACTGCAGAGATGAATGCAGTAGAAGCTATTCACAGAGCAGTCGAATTTAATCCACATGTGCCAAAAGTAAGTATGGAGAAAGCATTGGTGTAGCTTTAACACTGATGAAGACCTGATTCCTGATTTCTGTGTTAGATTAATGAGTGATGTTGTGGAAAGGGGAGCAAACAATGAGAAGGAAAAAAGCTGATAATATGCAGTTTTTTCATTTGGTATTTCACATGCAGTGTCTTCTGCTCTGGACTGTGCAACTTGAAGTTTTAGCTGAAACAAGTCCTCTATATGAGTAACAATTACGTGGTGGACTGTGGTAGTAGATGCCATCAAATATGATGCAGCAGGACAGAATCATACATAAAGACAGATTGTTATTTACAAAATAGTCATTAAAGATCTTCTACTTGAAAATACCATATTTTATTTGTTTTGATGATTACATGTAAGAATACATTTTTGGCATGCTATACAAAGGAGCCTATGTTTTAGTTCATGGTGTGCTTCATAGAACTTGCATTAGTAATTCCTTATGCAGCACCCTGTCATTAAGTTCTGAGAATGCAAAGCTCAGAGATGAATTGCTGAGAACTACAAAGTAAGAGAGATTTATGTTCTAATGCCCTAATCTCCTCTCTAGATAAGTATCTTAGCAGTAAGAATCTTACCCAGAGGCTATCAAAGACTAGTGTACATTATTCTTTCATCATCTGATAGTGTTGCAGTCTGTAAGTTCATTGTAAAGGCAGAATAGAGGCACATGCTTTTTGGCCCTTGGATGTCTGCCTCTGAACCTCACCCCACAAACCTTTGGACTGGCATTTCCCTTTTAAAGTAAGCAGCCTCTGCTGGAGTGCAGAAGACTTTATTTCAGTCCTGCTCTTGGTGAGCCTTTCTGAATGTTTTACTGAAGCCCAGTTAGAGTATCTGTCCTTGCTGTCTGAAAAATTAGGTATCTGCCAAGCAAAGATACCAGTTTAGACTGTCATGAGCAGCCTTTGGGAGCCTGTTTCCCTTTCCTTGCTTACCTCCATCCTTGTGGTAATTCTTTCCATCAAAATCTTTTTTAACAACTTACATACTAAGGATTCCGTATTAACACATACTGTCTCCCTCCTCTTTAAATTAATGGTATTGCATTTATTTCTCTCATCATTGGATTACTTGTTTCTGAATGGGGATCTTTTTGCTTTAAGGCAGTTATACTAGTCTGCCTGTTTCTAGTACTGATTGATTCACTGTTCAAGGACAAAGGTCATTGGCTGCAGTGGCTTCCACTTCCATACATGCTCCTAATGTCCATATTGCTATTGTCTCCACACTCCGCACTGCCATGAAACTGAGTCTGCCTTCATTTGCTACGTTTTTGCTTGTTCTTCTGTTTATACTTCAGAGCTTGCTCTTCTTTGGTTTGACTTCCTATGCAAAATCTGCCTCTAAGTTGTGGCAGTTGCTGCCATAACCTCTGCACTCCCAGATCTGCAAGATTTCCTGAAGACCAGTACTTTCATTCATTGCTTGTGACCTCTTTCTCACTATCCAGCTTCTGTTTAGGTGGCTTTTCAGTGCAAGGGTGAATCTCCTTTCTGACAAGTATCACTATGTGTGAAATGGAGATTGTTATTTTTGGTACTTCGGATGTCGAGAAATTCTAGTACTCCTCATTGAAGATCCTGAGCTCTTCTGTCAATTCATATTGTTAATTGATTCCCTCAGATTTTCAAACTCTGTCACTTTGAAATTGCAAACCTTTGTGGAACATATAAATTATCAGGATAACAAAGTAGTAATAGGAGCAAACTCTAGGGTTTTTTTTTTTAGTTCATAATTTAACATTAAAACAGTGTAGCCTAATACAGATTTATGCGCAGCGCTACTGATTTCACACTCATTCTTTCTGCTATTAGCTAAAGGATATTTAAGTGGAAAAAAGTGTTTTTTTTCATTATAACTTTATGCACAATATGGATGTTACACCTCAATTTCCACTCAATTATGATTAAGCTATATCCAATTTGTTCTTAATAAAATGGAGATAAGTTTTAGCAAGCAGCATCACAAGAAATCAAGCAGTGCCACAAGACTAATACTCCTACAGAGCTTTTTTAGGATTTAAACACTAGTGAGTCTCTTGGTCAGACTGAGGAAGGAACAAAGGTGACAAATTACTTAAAACACTTGCAAAGTGCCTAGCAGAAGCTTTCAAAGCAGAGAACTGCACAGTTAAAAAAAAAAAAAAGCTTGTTATGTCTCTTGTTTGTCTCAAAAAGAGATTTTACCATTTTCAGTGCAAATCATTAAAATTTAGAAATATCACATAAAAAGATTATTACTTCATATGCATTTTTAACACATTTAACTGGAAATGGCATATCTTTGCTAATGAGATTCTGAGAGGGAATGCAGGGGAGACACTCTGAACATGCTGAGATGTTGCTGAGCTGGATTTAGCAAGAAAGGGAGACTGGGTCTCCCGTTGTGACCTACTACAGGTTTGTGTAAAACAACCATGGGGTTCTTACAATGCTGCTGATCTTTTTCCTAGGAGATAATGTCCAGATTGCAATCCAGTGCTGATAGTGGTGTTGCAGAGGTCAGATACACTTCTTACACTTTGAATGTAATCTAAAGATGTAGACACCCCTTAAGAAGAAGAAGTTTAAAAGTCCTAGATTTCAATCTTCAGAGGTGAGAAACCCTGCAAAAAACAACTACTCCCCATATGGGAACCAGTGTGTATGCATGGTCCTAGGGTCTTTACAGTATGTATGTCATGAAGATGTTGGCATCCACTTTCATTGATTCTAGATGACTATATACATCACGTTGGGGTTTATTTTCTGTTGGCACAAAAATGCCTTTTGCAAAGACCCAGTATGGCTGACAGTCTTTCTTCAGGCAGCCACCTTTCCAGCAAATCACCTCCTTCTGACACAGTTTTTTTCTTCCATTTCTGAATGCATTCCAATGCCAGTTTAATTCCAAGAGATAAGCCCAGTAAATCTCAGCCATAGGTGATAAATTCTCGGGTTTTTTGCAATACAGTGGAGTCAAGATATGACATGTGGATATACTAGAATTTGGTTTAAGTGAACAAAGGTAGTACAAAGCTCCGTGCAGCCTGCCAAATCTCTCCTGGAAGCTGGGCAACTGATCTGGCTGTGTTGTTTCTGGAAGCAGGGTAAGACCGCTCAGGTCTGTCAACTATGATCTCCTTCTTGACTGCAGAGAAAATGCAACCATTGTCAAACTGATCAAGACTTCTCCTTCTGAAGACATCTAATCCGTAAAAAGGTTTCTGTGCTTCAAAGTGGCTTAATTTTTTATGCTGTCCCAGAAAAATATCTCATAAAAGATATTACATTTATCTACAGTTTGTCTTGTTTGTCACTGAAAACTCAGTCACAGAAAATTGCAGCTTTATACTTTGGCAGAGATTGCCTATGTGAAAGAGAAGTGCTCACCAGGCAGTGTTTTGAGGGTTCTTTATAATAAAAGGGGGACATAACCACAAGCAGAGTGAAGTCAGCAGTACAGGAGGAAAGATAAAAAAGGAAAAAGCTGTGAATCTCACTATGAGAAGAATCCCAACAAATTGGGTCACTTGTTTGTGAAGTTTTGCCTGATTCTTTTTTCAACCATCTTTTGTCAGAAATGAGATTCTATGGATTAGCATCCTTTTGTTTTAGTGTTGCGCCATGCACTCTGGAGTTTTGGTCCCAAGGAAATGTGCTGATGCTGTCTGATAATGTGCTGCTCAAAAATTTAAGAGTTAAACAAAAAGGGTTTTATTGCCACTGAAGCAGTTGGATTATCACTGTAATTCCAGAGGGTTTTGTATGACAAAGAGAGTAGTCATCCTACATCATGGAGAGTGCATAATTTGTGGAGTGGATGGGAAAAAAAGTGTATGTATATATGCTTATAAAGACTTCAGTATTATTTATATGCTGTGTTTTTAGCTTCCCCAATTATATGTAATGCAACTATCCCAAGCTAATACTGATAAAGTACCACAGCTGTTTCTGGGACGTTCCTCAGTTGTGGAACACCCTTTCTGAACTGACTTGCAAGCCTCCCTCCCTACATTCAAACTCCTGAAAAGTGCCCCCTCTTTTCTGTGATCTGTGAGACACAAGCTATTCAGTAAAGTGGAAGGGCAAGCAGATGATGGGCCATATACCTAATTGTTAAGAGTGAGTCAAGAGTGTTCTGCACACAGTTATATGTGTTTGCTAAGTAAGCTGGGAGCTGACTTGATTTAAAGAGAACATCTCCTGAAGTGTGCTGCATTTGAATCAGACAATTTCAAATTTATATTACTTTAAGAAATGCCATTTTCTGTCTGTAGTTTCTTAAAAGGATGTGACAAACCATTGATTTTAAGACTTCTAAATATTCGTCTGTTCTTCATTTCATCCCTTCTCATTTCTTTCTTATTTTATTTTTTTTTATAAGAACTGTGTCTGTGTCTATGCTTTTGTGGTTTCTAGTAAGTTGTAGTTGCTAATAGAAACAAATAATGCAAACAAATTCATATACCAGATGGGAAATGAATCTGTTCTGCACACCCCATGATATTACAGAGAAACTATTCCAGACATGTCTAAGAGTGTTTTTGACTGTTCAATAAGACAGTGATTTGGTTTGTATCTCCAGCAAGAAGACCAAACTTCTTAGTTACCATCAGTCCAATGAGAACTTGTAAGGTGACCTAGAAGTAGCTTCTCTGGGCATGTAGAAACCGGTATTTTGGAACTGGTTTAAGCTTGTGCTGTTCATCCCTCTGGGATAAGGAGAGTTCCTGTTCAAACAGTGTTAAATTCTCATATTCTGGCCTGGAGGGATGCTGTCACAGGTGCAGGAGTGACTCTTGCCTATTTGTGGCCTGAGCTGTAATTTCAGAGGCAAATTGCACAATTGAGGAAAAGAAGGAAACTTGCCTGAGACAGGTTGATTTATTTCATAAAAGGATACTGAAGTAGCTCATTAATGTGGAATGTTAAAAGCACTCCCAGAGGAGAATTAATAGCCAGGGTACTGTCAATATTGTGAAATAAAGAATGTATATTCAATCAATTCAAGTAAGAGAAACACTAACTCCACCATGTTGCACTTCCTGTGTGCAAAGTCCATTGTCATCCTCCAAATGCTCATTAAAAGACATATTCTCATTTGTGTCCAGAATGGCTGTAGCTGAGCAATACCTGTTGAAGTGTCATATAACGGGCCCAGAAACCATCTGTAGAAAATACTGTGACTTTTGTCATAACTAAAATACAGGGGTTTGACAGGAAGAAGTTTGGGGTGAGAGAAGAGAGAGACCAGAAAAACAAAAGACAACCAAAAAAAAGCCAAGCCTTAACAACACAGTGGAGAAGGGCTTATTGAGCCATCTGTTGATGACAGGAATCATTGCACAACTTCAGTATTCATTCATAACTTGATTAAGACTAGGTCATTCTGGCTGAAGTTTTCCGCACTGTCTTTCCTGAAGTGATTACTTTTTAAAAGAAACGTGATAATCCCATATGGTTGTGATACACTGTCTCATGTTCTAGTTAAACTTTATAATCGCCAAAACACTAATGCAGTTGGAGATAAGCTGGGCTTGCCATCTCCATTTCTTAAAAGCAGACTCATAAAAGGGTTCTGTTAAGAAGGGACCTTAAAGATCATCCAGTTCCAACCCCCCTGCCTTGGGCAGGAACACCTTCCACTATACCCGGTTGCTCAAAGCCTCAGCCAGCCTGGCCTTGAACACTACCAGGGATAGAGCAGCCCCAGCTTCTCTGGGCAGCCTGTGCAAGTACCTCAGCACACTCATAGTAAAGAACTTCTTCCTAATATCTAATTTAAATCTACCCTCTTTCAGTTTAAAGCCATTCCCCCTTGTCCTATCACTAATTGCCCTTGTAAAAAGTCCCTCTTCATTTTCCTTGCAGGCCCTGTTTACGTATTGGAAGACTATTTTAAGGTCTCACCTGAGCCTTCTCTTAATTTCTTCCGTGACGGCTGGCTCTTTGCTAAGTTTCTCATTTAGCCTGTTACTTGACCCTCCCTCTGAAGTGGAACCATGCATACATTCAAAACCCTGTCAGGGTTACAGAAAGCTCACATCTTCCCTATGTATTGAAAAGGTAGTGATTGCTTCAACTGTAAAGGTCGTGATTGAGTCTGAGAGGATGCCAGTGTATCAGGAGTTACAGTTGATAGGGTGCCTGTTAAGTGGTGTAGGTTGTTTTCTTTTAAAGGCAGATGGAGTTCAGACTGTTATGAATTTTAGAAGTGTGGTAGGATCTTGCATTTATATTAATCCTGTAACAACAAGGGCTGAGCTCTGGACAGAGGCTTTTGGAAATGTTGAGATATAAATAGTCATATTCCCACCCTGAAGTATTTGGTAGCTGAAGAGAAGACTATACCTGTCTAACGTAGTATCTTTGTTTAAGTACAATGACAGCCTCCTGGAAACTACAATCAGATAGCTTTCTTTGGCTGATTTTTTCCAAGAGCTGTAGATACTTTTTGAATGCAGAAATCCATCAGGACCGTGATTCCCATGTTGTATGGGCAACATGAGGACTGCAGCTATAATTAGATAGTTTGAAGATTTTTTTTTTCATTTAATTTCATTTTATTAGGATTTGTCTGCTTGGCCAGTCCAAAATGTTTCAGGGGCACCATGTTGATTTCATGAACAGTTGGCTAGAAAACCAACAGATTGCTGGCACTCAGTCCTGCCTGTCAATATCTGTGTGCCAGTAGCTTGCAATCACTGTAAAAGGGCTCTGCCCTTGGCCATGTTATCTCCAGGTAGACCCTGTGACCTGTCAGCAAAACATCTAAGAACCTGAAAGCCATCCAGGCTCTAAACTCCGCTTGAAAGTGCAGCAATGCGCAAACAGATATGATATCCTGAGGCATCAAGACCATCCTAATTTTCATAGCTCTCCTTCCATAATAATCAAGCCCTATGTACAGCTAGGTGCCTTTTGATACCCATTACTCCTATTTAGATAAGTTAAAAAGATGGAAACCTTCAAATGCTTTGTCACAAAACAAACTTGGCATTTATTTGATTAGCTCTATTCTGTACAAAAAAAATGATTTGTGCCTGATGAGAACCGTACAGAGTGTTCCAGAAAAGGCATCTCTGGAGCTGTGTACAGTTAGCATTCCTGCTGGAAATGCCTCCAGAATAAGTCAGTTGGCAGTTTGACCAAAATGTGTGGCTGACCTTTGTGCTGTTGTGGTTCAAACCCAGCTGGTAACTCAGTGCCATGCAACTACTCGCTCACTCCCCCCCTTTCTCTCCCCCACTCCCGGAGGGGTGGGGAGGAGATTTGAAAGAATGTGACTCCCATGGGTTGAGATAATAGCAGTCCAATAACTAAGGTATAACATAAACCACTACTGCTACCACCAATAATAATAATAAGGGAAATAACAAGGAAAGAGAATGCAACTGCTCACCACCAGCCGACTGAAACCCAGCCCAACTTGAGCAGTGATCTAACCCTTCCAGGTTACTACCCCCAGTTTATACAGTGGGTATGACATGCTGTGGTATAAAATAAGTCTTTGGTCAGTTTGGGTCAGATGTCCTGTCTCTGCTTCCTCCCAGCTTCTCCTCCTCCCTGGCAGGGCATGAGACTCAGAAAGTCCTTGGTCAGAGTAAACATTACTGAGCAGCAACGAAAAACACCAGTGTTATGAGTGCTGTTCCCAGGCTGAAAGTCAAACCCACAGCACTGTACCAGCTACTTAGGAGAAAACTGACTGTGACTGCTGAACCCAGGGCATGTGTGTAAACCAAAAACTATTATGAGGCCCAAATGAGCCATCAGACAACTTTGTGTGGGGGTCTTCTTGAATACTACGGAACTAGATTATGTACTTTTTGTTTGGGAAAGTAGCTGTGGTAGGGTAATGAGGGAATGTTTTCTTTCTGAAACTGAGAAAAAATACAGACTGAAAAATCAACACAACTGAGTAAGGGCTAAGAATGATTTACAAGTGCCAAGATATATCCTTCTGTCTGGTATTTCTGTTTGATTCGTTTCTTAATCACTGATAACAAATAATATATAAGAACCAAAATAACATGTTTTCATTTCAGTGCTCCTAGAAATATTCCTTCTTGTTTTTTCTTTCCCTGCAAATAGTGACATGGCTCTCAGTTTGTGCTTGTTTTTTTTTTTTTTTCCTTTGAGTGAAATATTTAAATATGAGAACTTATTTCTCATTTAATTTAAAAAAAAAAAAAAAATTGAATTGCTCTAAGTTAATAAACCAGATACAAATATGCAGCTCTTGCAGCTGCATTCCATTCTGCTTAACAGGTATAATGTGTGTTCTTAAAAGGCTGGCCCATTCATTAGAGCAAATGTAAGAATGTTTGTTATATTTCTGTAAGCCTGGCAGCTCCCTCCCTCTTATCAGCTCATTATGCTGTTCTCTCAGTCACTCTTAATCCCCTGTCCTGCATACTAAATTGCAGCTTCCTCCAGTAATCCACCCGCTCTGCAGCTCTGTCAGATTTTTCTGAAGGGCTTTAGAGAAAATTCAAGTGTCACGCTTATTACTCCCATTGCTACTTCAGTTTCTCCTTTAATACTGCATCAGAAATACTCATGGTTTCGCTTTTGCCTTTGAAGTATCTATTTTACAGGGTTCTTTGCTTTGACCGTGGTCTCTTCAAATCCTTTACCTGTTTGCTCCTTCCGGGCTCCTTCAGGTAAAGGGTAACTAGCTCTATCCCTTCATAACATCATGCTGGTGGCTCTCATTTCCTTTGGGCCTTTCATCTTTCTTTCCCCAAGTCTGATTTTCAATTCTCATTACCTTTTTTTTTTGCCCTCTTTCCTTCTTTCTTCTGCACCAGCTCATCCTGTCCACAAAAGTCAGTTTTTAAGAGGAGCTGTAAAAGATTAACACCACCCATGCCTCTCTGAGCTCTGAAGGCAGGTTGCCTTCTTGTGGGCGCCTGCACTGGGTTGTTATCAGTCCTCCTCCTTCCAAACCAGTGCATAGGCACAGGGTAAAGTGGAGGAGCTTCACACTCACTCTCTTTATGCCAGTGATTAACCATAACTTTACTTTCCAAACTTAGCATTAGGGCCTGGCAGCCTACTGCCTGACATTCCTGATGCCTTTTGTGTTAATTTAAATAGTCTGGTAGGGAGAACATTTTATCTTAGGCATCCTGGAAGAGAGCAATGGTTTTTCTATACTGTTTACAAGCAGTCAGCACAGTTGGATAATATTGCACTTCTCAGAGGAGATCTGACAAACAGTAGTTGATTCAGTAGCTTGTGATTTCTGACTGTCCTTCTTTTCCCAGAAAAGCATGCCAGAAGGAGTACATCTCTCCACCCTGTAACTAATGTAGTGCACCACCAGTGATGAGCTAATGTCTGCTGAAATCGTAGTGATGTAGCTCAAGGGCTGGGGAAGCAGGAAAGCTCACCTGCATGAATGACAGTCAGGACCTCTGTCTTCTGTGGCACCCACTGCTGCTGTGGGCTATCCAGAAATGGGGAATTTTGCTTGTGGTTTTGGCCAGCTGTGCTTTTCATTTTCATACCATTTCCAGTAACTATGTCAAGTAGAAAGTTTAAGATAAGCTACTTTTCTGGAAATCAGTTAGTTGTTCCATTTTGTAACTTTTTTACTTTGTAATTTGTTGGTGGCTACTAATCTTGCATATTCATAGACCTAGTAACCAACTGATTGCAGTGCAGTAAAGCAACCTGTGTGCAAACTACGAGTACGGCATGTTTGTTTATAGAAAGACTATGTGCATCAAACTGCTTAATTTTATTATAAACACTTTTAATATAAGAGAGTTTTTGTAATTAGATTCTCTTTTCTTTAAGACCTTTATTTCTACCTCCTTTGAAAAAGAGACATCTCACTTTGAAATTCTCTGTAGTCCCCCTACTGCAACTGAAGAGCAGAACATTAACCATCTGTCAGCATATCTTAGTCTTTGGGAATAATTCAGTAATTATCTTCAAGTGCAGTTGGTGATGTTACACATTTGATGAAACACTTATGGGTGAAAGTACTTTAGGGGAAATAGACCTTTCAGAGCGCATTGTTGAATTGCAGGCAGAGTTTTTGTGCTTTTTATTACCTCTGAAATAATTTTGCTCTGCTTTTTTCTTGCAGTATCTTCTAGAAATGAAAAGCTTAATTCTGCCCCCTGAACATATTCTGAAGAGAGGGGACAGTGAAGCAATAGCGTATGCTTTCTTTCATCTTCAACACTGGAAAAGAGTAGAGGGGGCATTGAATCTCTTACACTGTACATGGGAAGGCAGTAAGTAATCCTCTTTCTTACAAAGGAGCTAATAAAATATTTTTATTGAATGTCTTGAGAAAATATTAGCTTTTGGTGTAGTATATGGGAATTTTGGAGATCAGTTATATCCTCACAGCATTGAAATATGGGCAATCCAAACTGAAAATAAAAACTTCATTTAATGCAAAGGGGGTTGTGAAGTCTTTCATTATGTTGTCTCTGTAATATTGAGCAAGATTTTCCATCTTTATTGAGGCATATTTTCTTACTCATGGATAAGGGGATAATAATTTGCCGTCCTTATTCCAGAGTTCTAGAGCATTTGTTTGTTATTATTTGAATTAACAGTTTCAAATTGAAAGAGGGTAGATTTAGATTGAATGTAAGGAAGAAATTTTTTACAGTAAGGGTGGTGAGACAGTGGGACAGGTCGCCCAGACAAGTTGTGGATATCCTGTCCCTGGAAGTGTTCAAGGCCAGGTTGGATGGGGCTTTCAGCAACCTGGACTACTCGAGTTCTTGCCTATGGCAGAGGAGTAGGACTGCATGATCTTTAAAGGTCTCTCCAACCCAAACGATTCTATGATTCTGTGAATGGTTTGATATTGGGAAATTACAGAAGTGTCTTATAGGTAGATAAATATTAATGTGCAATATAAGATAATACAGTATTTTATGGTGGGGTTTTTTAATCGACAAGCTGGAATGAGTCCAGTGGAGAATTACTAGGATACAAAGGGGACTACTACATGTGATGTAGGAAAAGACACTGAGGGAGCTGATTTTATTCAATTTGGAATAAACTTCTAGTCAGTGGAGGCAGGATCCAGTTGCTGTCTTCAACCACCCAACAGAAATGATGATATGGAAGGCAGAGTCAAGAGTCTTTGCGCAGCAGAAAGCTGAGAGGCAACTCGCACAAACTGAAACATGAAATTTCATCTATACATAAGAAAAATACTTTCAGAATGAGAGTGGTGATGTGTTGGAACATGTTGCTGATAGGCTGTGGCATGTCCATCCCCAGAGACACTCAGGGTTCAGCTGGACCTGGCTCTGAGCAGCCAGACCTAAATTTGAAGATAACCCTGCTTTGAGCTATATGACATCCAAAGGTCATATATTCTAGCCTGTCTTATTCTGTCTTTGATATTTTTTTTCAGGTTTCAGAGAACTAAAAAGTTCCATTTATAATCAGCCTTTTTTAATGCAGGTTTTTCTTGGTGAAATCTATTTAAATAATAATAAGCTCTGCTTATTCTGTTTTCCTGTTCTCTTTCCGTCTCTCCATGCCTTATGGTACCACTTGTTTTTTTTTTTTTTTCCTTCTCCGTTTTCTGTTCTTATTTAGCTTTGATATAAAAGTATGTCACCATGATAATTCCTAGATAAATGCTGTTTATACCTCCACTGTAAAAGACTTACTGTCTCAGTCACTGCATGAAATGGGCTGAACTTGCCTAATTTGCAATGGAGGCTCCCTGAGGAATTAATGGCTTTATTTCTGGGTGTATGGAGCACCTTACTCAGTAATCCATACAATTGCCACCCGGAGTTTGCTGTGTTGCATTGTTCTCTGTCCTACCTGCATGCTCTTTTCCTGTTATTTCTCCCAGTCTATTACTTTCTCTGTCAAAACTTCTTTCCAGTGGCTTAATTTCAGTGGGTTGTAGTGTTTCTCCTCTTCAGGTGCTTGCAGAACTTCTTTATCCCTAGACTCATTGTACCATCATCATGGAGTAGTATTTTGCAGGGAATCGCAAATAGGTCTTCATTTGCTTTGTCAGCCTGGGAAGTGCCTAAAGGGCCGTTTACATGGACCAGCTTCGGCACAGGAGGCTGGCTGCTCTGCAGTCCTCCTGCCACTAAGCAAATCTAGTCATCTGTGACTGAAGACAGTGAAGGCATTCCCAGCTAAATACATTAACTGATTCCGTTCTTTATTACCTCCACAGCAATCTGAATATGCACTTTCTTAGCTAATATTTATATAGTAACCTGTAAAGATGTACATGAGTATTGTTGCGTAACCTCTAAAGAAAAATCCATAATTCATTTTGCACAGTGCTTTCAGAGAGAGATGAACGGTGCACCAGCCCTCAAGGATTTTGTTCAGATTTTGCTTATGCATAAAGACTCCCATGGGTTTTAATGATTTCACCAGCATTTAGTCCAGTAATCATAACTTTTGGTGTGTATCTTAGTCTGTATACGGATGAAATGAATTCTTTATGTCACTTTTATATTCTTTACTTGCGAAAGGTTTCTTTGGCATCCGTGCACAATTGTAAGTTAAAAGCAGTGGAAACATGACAGAGAAATTAGATGTAATTAAAAATTAGTTCTAATCAACAGTCTACATAACAGTACAGGTCAGTGCCTTGGCTTTCTTCCTAGGTATTTATGCATTTGCCATGTCTTGAATGTGTAATATTCTGTCAGTGTGCTTAAATATCTACAAGTCTCATTTTAGTAGCTTGCATGTGGGAATTTAATGCTCACATATATACACTATTTAGTTCTGACCTTGTGGGAATTGAATACAGTAAGTCAGTCACTTGGGGGTTACATTTTGAATGCTTTGGAGGAGGATAAGATCACCCTTAATTAAGACAACCTCTAACAAACTTTATGCAGAAATATCACTGTGATATTTGAAACTCTAAAATTCTCACAGAATGTTTTCCCCAAAATGCATTCAACAGTGGAGAAAAGGGAGGTTATAAAAATAATGATCATCATCGCACTGGAATGTTGGTTGTTTCCTGCTCTCTCTTCATTCAATCAGTCAGTGTACAGTTTTATTCATAGTACAACTGAAAAAGCCCAAGTGACACCATGTGAAATGTTGCTCTGGGTTTAGTCCAGGTGCTCTGTACAGGGGGTCTGTAGTCTCAAGTGCAACCACATTTCAAAAGAGAGTGAGACGCTTGTTTGTCACGGTCAGTTTCTAAACATGTCATGTTACCTGTTGTGTGCATGAAGAAGAAAAACATAGGGGTTCTCAAATGCTGCAGTAGCTGTTAAGCACACAGATGAATAGCAAACTGCCTCTGCTACCTGAATTAACATAAAGTAGGATCAGGTGATACTGTAAAAGTAAGGCAGAGAAGTGCCTATGTAAACAAACTGATACAGATGAAGAAGAGCACTTTCTTCCATGGCTGATAACATTGCTAAATTGGTTTGCTGTAAATATTCCATAGTTAGTCTCATATCAAAGATGGCTGTTTATATTCAGACAAATCTTTCCATACATTTTTTCACTTGTTTTATAAAAGCAACATCTTTACCATCCCTTTTTATTTTTATTAGAATTGTAATACTACTGTGATTCAGAGTGAGGCAGAAGAGGCTTGAATGTCTGTCCAAATATTAAGCCAAATTGGAAGGAAAACCTTGTGCTAGTGATTTTGAAATAATGAGCATTGAACATCCCTCCACATATGTTTTTACACAGACACTCAAATTTGCTGCATGTGAACATCATACAAGTCTCAGATTATTGTACCTCTGCTTGGCTTTTTGGGGTGCTATGGAGAGGTGGGGTTAATATGGGAAGACCATTACAGCTCAGGTTGTTTTACAGTCTATGAGGATTTCTGCCTCGTTTACTACTGCTTGAAATGCAGTAATCGAGAATAAATGCATTCTCACAACTGCACAAAATAATACAGTTAGCATTATTTCAAATGCAGTGTGCACAACTGAAAATGTTGGGGTGATGTGTATTATAACCAATTCCTCAGTTGTCTTGTGAGCAAAAGATAAGGAATAGAGTGTTATTGTGTGGCAGTGGGCTGTACCTAAACATCTGAAATAAATACTGCTCCTAGGACATCTGTTGAGGAAAATATTGCTTCAGTGGCTGATGTTCATAGGAGTAATGAGAATAACACCCTGATGACATTTTAACAGTGAGAATAATATATAGGATAATGGAAAAGGATGCCTTGATGGCAAAGCTATAATTCAGTCAAGTGTTCTGATGTTTCTTGTAAACCTCCCTCAGAAGGCCTCTCACATCAGCACCATCCAGATTTAGTAATCTGTTTCCCTCCCTCTCTGTTATTATTTTCAATTTTTAAAATGCATAAGATTAAGTAGTATTTAATCCATGACCTGGAGATTTATATTGGAAACCTCACTCGATCTCCTGCATTTAAAAAGAACGCGTGTGAGGAACCTGGTTTTAATAATTCAGTATTAATCTTTGATTGTCAAATATAAAATGAAAACATGACTATGTTGGAAAGCTGGTTCTCTGACCTTGAGTCATCAGTGTTACCTGATTTGCTGGAGCGTGATGGGAAAAAGGCAGTGTTACTTTTTCCATGCAAAACTTCTGTTTCACTTGATGCACAGTGTGTGTATATTGGCTTGAATACACAAGCTCAGCTGGTCATTTTTGAGGGCTGTACCTGTTATATTAGATACACTTCTTTCCCCTGAAGGCTAAAAATTCTACAGACTAAAAGCATCAGCAAAGTGTGTAAATTTGGCTATGGTACTATGTTAAGTACCATGGGCTCTGATCATGCAATCATTTATGTACGTATTTACAATGTTGTCTCATTTGATGCTCATGAACCTCTCCCCAAGAAAAGAAACGTAAGTGTTTGCAGGGTTAAAAGCTCAATGTATGTTTGTATTTGGGCATTTCATTAAGGAACTTCTATCCTGTTTGCAACCAAATATAAATGTGTTCAGTCTGAGTTTGTTTTTCAAAATTGTAAATGTAGTTACTGTCTGTAACTATGTGACTGTCACACAGTAACTTGTACATGGTGTTGTTTTCTTTCCAGCTTTCAGAATGATCCCTTATCCACTGGAAAAAGGACATCTTTTCTACCCTTACCCTATTTGTACAGAAACTGCAGATAGAGAACTACTACCATGTATGTCCAACTTTCCTCTTCTTACTATTGACATAAAATAATTGTTTACCTGAGTCTTGCAGCACTGATCTCCAATGATGCCTTTTAAATTGAAAACACCAGATTAGAATAATCAGTTCTCTGGGGCTCCCTTGATAGTTTAAGAGGCAGCTCCTCACCACAGTTCATAACAGTTAACTATATTTACTGTTGTTGACAGTGTAGGGACAGGGAGAGAGATTAATGAAGAGGTAAAAATCAGTTAGATCTTGATCTTCTCTCTTGTCAAGACACTAAAAAGTATGTGTGATCTTTCATTTAGGGCAACATCCCATCAAACCGAAAGCACAGTGGCACGGCCTTGTTAGTCTTTTGTAGAGTTAGCACTAGTTACTTGAATTCCAAGGCAAGATCAAACCTGCTTGAGGACAACTGGATCAGTAACGCAGCTGTTACTCTGACAGCTTATGCTTAAACAGCATGAAAGTTTTTCTTTGTGTAGTGGTGTGTGTGCTGAAGAAACTGATGTGAAATTACCTCAGTCATTTATTATTTGTGGGTTTGGCATATAATAAACACATGTATTGTTTGGCATATAATAAACACACGTATTGTTTGGCATATAATAAACACACATGTTTTTTGGCAGCAAAGTGCCAACAGCATTCCCAGTGCTCTGCAAGTTACAAAGATAGATCCAGCCCTCCAGAAGTGTTACAGTTCAAGTTGATGAGACTTAACTGCAGTGCATGCAGTGAAGCACAGGAATGCAGCGAAAGGGCCAAAGCAGACAGTCTTGCAAACAGTCATGCTTCATTCCCACATTTTCTTGCAATGGGTCTTTTTTGTGAGCACAAATGAAACACACACAAGTGGAGAGGGGTTTGCAGGGTCGGGGCGAAGGAGATCCAGGTTGATCTGAGGAAGAAGATTCTTCTCTCACCTTCTTTATCCTGAAGAAGGAATAAAGAGAAATCTGTTCTGGGAAAAGTACAATGCAACTTGCTTCTGCTGTTCAGGCTGGTTTAGAGCGCATTTCCTCTTCCTGTATTCTTTCATTCAGAACCTCTCTGGTTTGGGCTAAAAAATGCATTGCCACTTTATATAAGCCTACATAAGTGAACATTAGATGAGAATAATACAGCAAAAATCTGCTCATTGCAAGTTTCTCCTTCGCAGTACATTCTTGCTGATATTACACAGAAATCCTTGGCAATGGACAGTATCTCCCCACCCCATTATAATCATCCTAATTGTAACAACACCTCTTAGAGTGCTCTGCTTGCTTTACTCAGAGGGATGCTGAGCTGGGGAGGGTGGAGTGTCAGGAGATTTAGGAATGGCAAAATCATGCAGAATTGCTCAGTGTTCTCTTTTTAGATGCAAAACTACTTGTTCTTGTCAAATGTTAGAAGCAAGGGACTCTTTAACAGTATGTGCAGGCAGTTGGGTTCTACTCTGGCAGTTATGGGAAATGCTTTTCACTGCAAAATCTCTTGGGTTTGAATAGGGAAGGATTTAACATACCATGACAGACACAGGTTGTTTAAAGGGCTTTCGCATACCTGTCCAAACCCTTTAATTCTGTGTGTTTTAAAGGAGAGTCATCTGGAATTATATCAGAACACTGAGATCTGATAGGCCATCCAAATTAAAAATATCAATCACAAAACTTTTGCCCTGACTGGGTTACAGACTGGAACAACAAGTCTGAGCATGTGTGAAAAGCAAGTGCAAAACACTGAGCACGAGAAATATATGAAGTCCATGATCTGGTGTTTCCCAATAAATCAAAGAGAAGCTGTAGATTACTGTTTTTCTTTTTAAACTGATTGAATTGTCAGACCAAAAGATCATATATATTTTTAGCTTATAATATTTTAATTAAACTCTTAGAATTCCTGCTACTGTGGATGAATGCAGTCAAGAATGTTGTCCTGCCATGTTCCTGGATTACCCTGTGTTTATGTTGTTTACAAGTACAATGAGATGAGAGCTGGTCACTGAAACAAAGAAAGAAAGTAGGCAAAGTGGATGAGTAATGTTTTGTGTGTATGCATAGTCACAGGATTTGAGTATATGGGAAGCCTTGAGGTTGGCCCTACATGAGGAAAAATATTTGCATTTAGCATGACTGTAGCTCCAAACTGTGGACTGACTGAGTGAAGCAGAAAGGTAAGAGTCAACCAGACCTTTTGTCAACTCAGCCAAATTTTCACCTTGCATCTGAGCTGCCATAGAAGCTAAAGAGATATGTATTCTTCCAGTAAAGTGTTCATTATCCTCTTCTGATCTTTTCAGCTTTCTCAGTGCTGTTTTCTCCAAAGCCCAGCAAGCAATTTATCATACCAGAGTCAAATTTCTGTATTCCTTTCAGTATAGACTAACAAACACCTTAAAAAATTACTGCTAATTTAAATCCCAGGTTTTAACACTTTAAAAAATTGCTGTGTTGCATAGAACAATAATTCTGAAAATCTGAATTTATAGTATTTGCTTATATGTCCTACTCTTTAGTTAACTTTTCTTGGTTCTGCTGATTAAACCCCCAGAATTTACTGTTACAAAGACTGTAGTTTTACAGCCTGCTTAAACTGATAATGCTTGTGCATACTTAAGTCTCATTGCTGCTCCCAGGTCTATGCTTCCATGCGATCTGTGTGTCAGCATTAGCAAACATGGGGCTAGTCAATGACCTGGATTAAAACCCTAGCATTTTATTTGTGGGTTTGTTGTTGCTGACCAAGAAAGGCAAAAGTAATGTGCACATAGGACCAGAATAAGCCAGAAATACAATCTTCAGATGAGAATTATTTGCAAGTGAGTGGCTGGCACAATAATGCTGGCCTTTAGTGTTTCAGACCTTCTATGTATTTTTGCCTTTGAAAGCATCTTTGAGTATCTCTGGCTGTTAAACCACATCAGAATTTTGGTTTGGTTTTGGTTAGGTTTTGCTTGGATTTTTTTTTTTAACTTACAATGCATTCTCCTTCCCATCTTTTTTTCTGCAGCATTTCATGAAGTTTCAGTTTACCCCAAGAAGGAGCTTCCCTTCTTCATCCTTTTCACTGCTGGACTATGTTCTTTCACAGCCATGCTAGCCCTCCTGACACATCAGTTCCCAGAGCTTATGGGGGTCTTCGCAAAAGCTGTGAGTATTCTTTTCGCCTACTCTCTTCTGGTAAATAAAGACACAGATGCAGGAAAAGCTGAGCTTAATAGTGCCGGTTATTAAATATCTGCACATTCAGTAGTACCTATTTGTAAACATCAAGAGATGTCTGAGCTGGGGGATATTCGAACAATTGTTAAGGGAGCTAATCAGTAGAATACACTACTGTCTGTCTTCTCTGGTTTATATGGCTCTTTTGTTAGGGCAGATCTTTTGTGATTTTGCCAAAAAGGCTTGGTGAGGGAAGGGAATTCCCTTGAGGAGGGAATATCTGTATTTTCATATATAGTCCAATAAACTAATAATGGTTTTCAGAATCCCTCTTATGTTGTGTAGAGCCATAATGACTGTGCCATGCTTTCCAGTGCAATAGAAACTCTTAGAATGAGCAGGAAGAGAGTATTCTATTAACCAGGGTAAATTTCTGTGTTCTTTCCTCACAAAGCCATGAAAGAATTAGTCTCAGCATTTCCCTCATAATTTTTCTTAATTATATCCCAGGAAGCTTTGCTAATTCTTCTTTCTTAGTCCACCAAAGATTAATAAATGTTGGAGGATGAAAGGGAAGGGCCATGAGTTATGTTGAAACATGCTTTTTTCTTCTCAAAACCAAGAACATCACTGCTCCAGTGCGCTAGGTAGTGAAAAATCCACTTACAGAAAAGTTCTAGGATAATAAAAACTCCTTTCTACTTCTCCAAGAAGTACTGAATATGCTTTGCTGCAATATATTATCTCATGTATATTTATGTCTCTTTTAGATCTTGTGTTTACAAAATAGACTCTTGGCTATTTAACGTCTTTTGTTTCGGGCAGCATAGGAAGCAGGGTGGAGGAGGCAAGGCTGAAAGACTTTGCCAAATTCCAGATCGTATGTTCTCAAAATCCTTTGCAAATGGCAAGAGACAACCTAATGAACCAGGTCTTCTACTACCCAGACTTGTGAGAGGTAAAGATCTGGTACAGCAATAAGTTCTCAATGTTAAGCGTTTCTTTTCTTAGCTCTGAAAGGCAGGAAATAAGGTTAGATGTCACCAAGCAAAAGATACCACATCTATCAGCAAAAAGTGCTGAAATGTGCCTGAAATATTACTACCTTCTCTTGTTTCTTGAGTATATATGTAGGTGTTTTGTGGACAGTAAGTATAACTCAGGCATATGATCTTAAACTTCTATCTAAAGCTTTTTTAATGTTTTTTTCCTGAAGTCATCAAAATGCAGGACCTTTGTTAGAGGGCTCTTTCAGTGTACTCTGATACTAGCATACCTAATGGTCCCAAATCTGTCCCTGTTAGCCCTGTTCATGTGCTTCTCAGCCTCATATCCTGAACAAAGAATATACCTCAAGCTGCCAGCATGATGAGAATTTGTACTTGGTGCTCTTGCTAGAGGCAGTGAGCAGCTGGAATTTTATAAAATCAGTAGCATGTTTTCATGAGCTTAACTCACCTGGCTTTGGTTGCTGAGTGCAGTCAGAGATATCACTACTGGTGCATTAGTAATTGCTCTTTGTGATTTGGAGCTTGCACATTCCAAAGGCATCTGGGGAGCAGAGGCAGATAAGAAAGATCTGCTTCCCTAATGTGCAAGTGCAGTTGCCATTGACATTAATTAGAGCAGATACCTCAGGATTCTGTGTGTGGCTATTAAGTTCTGCATATTGGAGCAGGTGAAGCTCCTAGTTAGTAAAATAAGTGCAGACAAATATAATTGAAATGTGGGCTGCTTTATGTGCATAGAGTTGGCAAGGTTACTCAAGATCTCTGAACCTGTGTGGATGCAGTTAGCATGTCAGTTAACACATATTTTGACCTGTTTGAGCTGTGTCTTAATCCTCACAGTATCACAGAGTCATAGAATAGTTAGGGTTGGAAAGGACCTTAAGATCATCTAGTTCCAACCCCCCTGCCATGGGCAGGGACAC
>JASSUY010043703.1:0-23136 GCA_032466535.1 Forpus xanthops | reverse complement strand
GCACTGTTCCCAAGCCGAAAATCCAAAACACAGTGTTACACCAGCTACTGCTTAAAGGGGAAAAATGACTGCTGCTGCTGAACCCATGACACATACACTTTCACAACTTAGTGTCCCTTTCAAAGTATTTGCACTTTGTTTTAAGTGCATCATTTTCTTCCTCATTATTTTGTGTGTTTTTCTTATTTATATGTATTATATGAACGTTCAGTTCAAATGGGTCATATCCAAACCCACTTTTCCAGCTGAAGGTGTGTTTTGGTCAGAGGTATCAAAAGGATCAAAAAAATTGTAACTGCAGTTAGCAAAAAGCTAATCAAGATACCCCTTCACTTCCTCGGTCTGTCCTAGAAAAATGGTGGCTTTCTTTATGGCAGTATATTTAAATGAAGTACAAGCCATAAGACACAATCTGAAGGAGGGAAAGGATTACTTGTTAATATGGTACTTTTTTTTCATGTTCTGATGTCCCAGAAGAAAATGTGGTCATATTGTTCTACATGCATGCAAATATAGGAAAAGAGGATATGTGCTCTAAAAAGTACAACTCCTGTAGCAGTTGATTTATAAATTACATAGTCTTTTTGCACTTTTCTCATATATATTTTCCTTAGTCGATTCTAGAGGAAAATGCAACTTAAACTATAATGCCTTCTAATTAAACAAAAAAAAATCAACATGCAAGCAACAAAAAACAAACCAACAATCAAGCAAAAACATAAAAAAGAAATGTGTCTTAGCCATAACCTCAGTTTAGATACACATATGTGACTTCAGCAGTGAAGCTAAAATAAAAGCAACAGTTAATCTAGGGTATTATCAAATAAGTAAGAAATAAAATAAAGTTAAACTAATAGAGTTTGGACACACTGAAACCTTTTGCTTTGCTATCATATACTATTCCACAATTCATCACACCAGAGAAAATGCAGTATGTAATCAGAGCAGAGGCGTAAGGAATGAAGGCCATGCCAAGCTGTCTCTGAAAATGATGTAATTTCTGCCTGACTGGTAGTCATGCTGTGAAGCTTAATTAAAGTTTATGAAGCACATCAAGATCTTTGGATAAAAGACATAGTACTATGAACCTGGAAATTTGTTATTTCCAACACTAAAGAGTGAGGACTAAAATACAAATGTTTTTGGCTTGACATGCCACCTTTGGTTTTGTTAACATTAATTCTGTATGTGGATTTATCCACAAGGACATACAAAGCGCTTATGATTTTTTTGGCTTTGTACTGTATCTGTGGTAGTATTTGTAGTGATATGGAAGGTATTATTGGTCTTAAATGTCACAGTAATCTTCTCTTTGAGTTTAAAATATGTACTTAGTCCATAGTTTATTTCATATTCTGTTTTCTTATCCCCTTCAAAGTGTGTCATTGAGACAGATAATCAATATCATTATTCAGCAAAAGTTCATATTAAGCTACAGCAAGTTCCCAGATATAATTTTTCATTTTATTTTCAATATTCCCATTTTCTTTTCTGGGTATGTTTTCAAACATATTTTTAAACAGTTGTGCAGCAGGAAAGTCACATAACCATGACTGAAGCCGTGGTTGTCTCTGTCTTTATAAACATATCATACAACACGGAGTGTAAGCAGGTAGTCCCATGCACGTTAGTCTGGCTGTGCGAACTCTTAGCATAACAAAAAGTTTGACATGTTCAAGAATTAATTAACTGAGCATTAATTTTGTGTGACTCATCCTCTATGCAAACATGTAAATGCTTAGCCCTGGATATCACACTGTTCAGTTAAGTCTATGTTTCATTATTTTTTCTGAGGACAAAACCCCTTGTGATTTTAATCTTTAAGTATTGACAAATTGTATCTCAGAGTAGCTGACTGCTTAAGGCAATCTGAAAAGGGTTGAAAGGACTGCAATTGGTGCTATGTGCATTTCTTAAGTAATTATATATAAGTATTTTCTATATAGAAGGTAAATCAGTGGTGAAGATGATAACCTCTCTGAATACACTCGTTTGACAGAAACAAAATCTATAAAATTCAGTAAAATAAGATTGAATCTTCATTAGTCTTTTGACCTACTTGAAGGCTTCTTGAAAATATGAAGCAACAAATGGAAAATATTTATAATGCAAGTGAGAAAAAGTCTGAATTTCCAATTCTTAATCTCGTTCCATCAGACACATATATGAATATTTAGTTTTGCGGCTATATATAAAGCTACTCAGATACATGACTTCAGCATTAAGATGAAAAGTCCCTGTTCTCAGAGCATTTCATGAATGTTCTCTGAAGTCAACTGGGGTCTTCAATGCTGCCAACTTTTATTTAAGTGGTGGAAGTTTCACTCTCAGTTTAATCCCATTATTAAATGTTCTGAAGTCAGACATGACCGTGAGAAGAGGGAAAGGTAATTTCTACATTTTTCTTAATATCTCAGATATTCTCATGTTCTTGTATTGGTTTTACACTGGTAACCTTTTTCATAATTGTGTTGATGTAGCCTTTTCAGTTTTGCTGTATGTTCCCTTGGTTTCATACAAAGTCTGTGCACACCATGTCCAGTCAAGTGTGACTCAAAGCAGATCCCTAACAGGTGCTTTAGGTTAGGCTGAATAAATAATTTTCTTAATTACAAATCTGTTTCCTTTTTAGACCTTGCCCTGTTCACAGATGTCACCCTCAGAAATTCTCTGACAGTGACAGAACCTCAGTGTGAGTTTCTTACAGTAATACAAATCAGAGCCCATCTAACTGCACTCATTTGTTTCAGCTGAGACTGTGACCTTTCATCTTTATTTTCATGCTCTTTTCTTTCTCTCTCCTATAGAATCAATATGACAGGAAACAAATAGACCAGAATGGGACAGCGTACACTGAAGCTGCGCACAAAACATTGGACAGAGTCTGTCATTGACAATTCTGACGCTTCTCATCAAGCCTTTAAGGAAGTGTTTTGATTTCTTATTTTGTACTGGCCCTTCATTGAGCATCTTCCCTAGAGTTTTGCTTGTTTCAGTATTTTTGTCTTACCATTTAAAAATTCCTTAGGCTCAGTGATACTATTAGTTCTGTATTTGTTTTATTTTCTTATTTTGTTGTATTTTATTCCTAGTATTTATCTTCTTGGATTATTTGCCATTTCCAGCATTTGCCTTGTTTCACAATATTTCCCGTTAGGGAGCTTATATTTCCAGTACTTGCTATTTCCTTTGAATTTAATTTCAGTATTTGTGACATTCTTTTTCTTCTTCTCATGACTCATAACTCGTTTGCTCTCAGTGCTTCTCCAAATAAGTTACAAGGTAGATTTATGGCTAATGTGGAAGGTTGAAAAGTCCAGAGAGATGACCTGTTATTATTAGCATACATCTTCTTGATTTTAACTGAAAGACAGAGGGGAACAAAATAATTTAATGCATTAGACAATGCAGCTTTCTGACTTTAAGTAGCATTAAATTGTCATTGGACAATATTTCTCGAAACATTTCTCAGTCATTTCAGAAAGATCTAGTAATTATTTGATATCTGAATATATTCTCTACACATTTTCAAAATGCTCAATGCCAGTATTCTTCATTATTAAGAAAAGGATACATTTTAAAATACCTTGTGTATTTCCAAATAGAGTACAATTAAAGTATAGAAGATTGTCTGCTTGAGAAAGAAAATGAGGGGGGATCCTTACGTGTAAATAACTTCTGAGTGTATCACTATACATTGTATTCCTTCAAACGCATTGTTTATGATGCTTCATAAGTGTGATATAACTTATATGGTGCTTATGAGTTAAACTCCATAAGAACAAAATATGGAAGGAGAGAATTTAAAATGAAAAATACATATCTGGGTACCTTATAAAAATCTTTAGCTCCTATGCATTGTTTTCTTAAGCACGCACTACCTATTTGAAAAACCAAGGCAGAACAAAGAGCAGGAAGATGTAGAAATCCCCAGTACTGTTAAGGATGTAGCCTTCTACAGAGGATGGGCAGTAATTAACTTTGCAGCACACAAAGAAAAGAGGAGATAGGGTTTGGATGCTCAAGGGTAATCTGTATTTCATTTTCCTAGCTTGCCACTGTTCTGGTTTCACTGTGTTTGTATTTCAGTGTCTTGGGGAGAGAGATGTCTGGCAGCTCTAGGCATCAGTCTACTTCTACCTCTGCCAGCACTGCTGCTTCCATATACCCCTCTTCATTCTTGAATTTTTCCTGCCAGTGCAGTCTTTTCATTTCCTTTCATTCACTCTGGAATAGAAAGTGAGCAACAATCCCTGAGTATCAGGTGATATCATTTCTTTGCCTTTTAGAACAGTTGAACTTGTGCTTTCTCCGCTTCAACCATTTATTCTTACATCAAGAAACATGAGCAAGCCTGTGGTCCTTGGGAGGATAAATGTCTAAGCTCTGTAATGTCTGTGGGTGTTTTTTTTAGTGCTTCCCTACTTAGAAATAAAAATTTCAAGCTGCTAGGCCCTGTACCTAGTGCATTTTGACATTTATTATTTCATACTCGGAAAAAATTCTGAATACCAGTAGATGTCACTGCAGTCAAAAGAAAGTTCCTAGGGGATTTTCAATAAAAATAAAATTTCTTTCCTAATAAATTACAAATGATAAACCATTGTTATTTCTAGTACATTTTTTTTTATTTGGCAGATCAAATCCTTGAGAGGATAAAATATGCCTCAGGGAGGAATTTGGGATTTAGGTCCAGGTTGTTAACTTTTTCTAAAAGTTAAGTGATTAGAAATTTCTCACCAAAATGTACTTTCATTGGAAAAAAAAAGACTCATTGAAATATTTTATTGAAGTGTGATGCCCTAATGAAAATGTTGTTATTAAAAATAACACCCTAATTTCTCCAGTGTACAGTAGAAAAGGAGTTTCAAGGCCAAAAATACTTCAAATGCTCTTTAAATAAAAGGGACTGGACAATTTGGGTAATTTTCCGTTGCTTTATAGACAGTACTTATACCCATCTCATGGAACTGGATAAAAGGAGAAATCTCAGTACAGATGAGGTGAAAGAGCATCTTTCTCTTCAACTCTGATTGTGATACCTTTGGAAGGAAGAATATGGAAAAAGGGCAAGGTCAAAGTTAAGGCTGAGGGCTATATATTTAATTTCTTTCTACAGTTTTGTCGATTACTTTTTATTTAATACAGAGAACTTATTACTTCCATACTACATTTTTCTTATCTTCGAGATGGGGATAATGCCTATCTTAAAGTATCTATGAAGATGAATTTCATAACTTTTTTAAAGGAATGTGAGACCTCAAAGGATCATGTGAGCGCAAAACATTACTGATTCTCCCACTTCTGTGCTGCTCTTGTGTTAAGCAAGAGCTTAGTGAAAAAAGCTTTTCCATTTCCCCTTGGTATTTTTTTTGTGCAGTTTTGAAGTTTTGTGGATATTATACTTCAAAATGACATTAGGACCTTTCAAAGTTGCTGGTAAAAAAAGCAGGCCTACCTATTCCATGATGTGTAATATTTTAGGAGCTGTCACACTAGAAATCTAGATCTCTGTTACAGGCTCTGTTCTGTCCAAACACACCAAAGGATTTTAACTTCTCTCTTTCTGTCTACATTTCACTCAATGTATTTTCCTTTCTGTAAACTGTTACTAGAACAGGCATTTGAGACCTGGAATAGTATATTTTAATCAAATGCCTGAATCATTACTGAGTAAATAAGTATGTTTCTTTCAGTCATTCCTGTTAAAGATAACTCCACTTCACATGGATTCACATTATCTGTTTGGAAAGAACATAAGGGGAAGATGACTTAATAGTCCAGAAAGCAGAAAACCTACTGGGCATGCAGGAGTGTGAGGTTCAGACCCATGGACTGAAATAAGGAAAACAATAACATCATGGTTGGACTCTTACTCCCACATGCCTGCCTGGAAATCTTTAAGGTCAGCAAACATCTGCCGTGTGCCTGAATTTGACCAGGTAAACCTTTAAAAGTAGTGTGAGTGCATCTCAGTTAATACTTTTCTGTTTGGACACATCAACAATTTCTGACAAACTATTTAATCATGAAATTGTCTGCCATTTTTACCTCAAAAAAAAAAATTTACTCTGCAATAAAATAACCGAATGGTGGAACATGGAGGGAGTGACTTTCTGAACAAAAAGAATATTTCTTTAACTAATTCTCTATGTTGTCCAACATCATCTAGGTTAAAAGTCCCTGGTATGTGGGCTGGGGGTCATCATGGAGTCATATTAAACATTAAAATTTGAAGAAATCATTTTTTTGCCTGACTGTATATTTTCATGAGCAGCAGGCACTTTACTCCAGGGACCTGCTTTTCAGTTAGAGGATATGAACCATGCCTGATGCAGCAGAGAAATTGCTGAGTGAAAAGAGATATGTTCCATGGACAGAGATGTGGCTTTTGCTGGCAAGTACTTCACTTTGTTACATGCTTCACAATGTAATGGCATAAGAATATGGGCACAGAGGGAAGAAAATCATTATACTGACCAAGAAAAAGCATGGAGTTTCTCTGTGAATTTCTCTGTGAGTTTCATGTAGGTGAATATTTGACTCTTTGTTAAATGTTAGTAGTACTGGTTATGAAATTTAACTGGTTCCAGACTTGGTTTAATAGAGGAAAAAGGGCAATACAAAATACACCTAATCATGGTAAAAGTGAAAAAAAGATGTTACTGCAGTGAATAGTAGATGTAATAACTGATACTTAAGGGTAGACTTGGCTGCAGCAGCTGCCAGGGTGCTGGTGTTGGAAGGTGTTGGAAAAGTGCTGCAACTACAGTTTCTGTAGTTGGCTCTGTACCATCTTGTGTCTTCTCAGCAGAAGGAATCTTTGCTCCTGCCAATCCAAAATAGGTCTTGTATTGGTTCTGAGACAAAATAGCACTAGTGTATAACAAATTCATTTAAAAAGCCAACTCAAAGCAGCTGAGTGAGCAGTTTACTGAAGCTGTTCCACAAATGCTTGAAGTCACTAGAAAGACTTTCATGAGTTCAGCAGGTGCTGAATCAGGCACTTAGCAGAAAAAAAGATATGACTTTATGGGCTTCAAGCCACAGCCAAAGAAATATAACAGCTATTGTGCTATAATGCCTTAGTGATGATATCTTACTTTGCAGTCGAAGGAAGTTTGGAGTGTAATCTTACAGATGTGAATGCCTTAAAGGTACCAGTGGGTAGACGCTGTAGACATAAGATAGACACATCTATGGACCTTATCATTCTAGTTTGGATCAGGAGCAAGTTTGTGAATCCCCTTACAATCCTCAGAGTTCACACTCTGAATTAGTCTTGAAGGGATTTTTTTTTTAATGAAACTAAACTGGTAGAAGATACCTGCACTCTAACTGCTAATGGGTGTTGACTGAGCAAGATCCAACTAGAGCTAGTTTTTAGCAAAACCTTTTAATTGAATATGGACATCACATCCTTTTCAGCAGCTCTTCTATCTTCTAGATCTCCTCTTTTGAAACACACTGCTGGCTGAGGTTAGACATTTGTCTCCAAGAAGTGTGACCTGAACACATGTACATGCATCAAGGTCTGCGAGAAGCCAGTCTTCATGACAATCTATCTTTTTTGTATTGTGTATTTGGTCCTTATTAGTGGCATGTGGAAGCAAACATTCCTTATCACATCTTATTTTTCTCTTATTGCTTATTTATGCTGTAATAAATGTAAACAATTTATAATTCTGTAAAATGAGCAGAGACAGATGCTGCTGCAACCTAAAAGACAGTGTTTTCTGACATGTTTTTTCCATGCATTGCATGAGTATTTCTTGCCTCATTGTCTGGTGAGTACTACTTTTGGCGCTGTGAGATTCATTCATTAAGAACAATTTTAATGACTAACACCTACTAACTTCAGTGATTCATCATCAGTTGTCTCCCATAAGTCTTCCTTCCAGAAATCAGCCTTTTATTTCCTAGGCTAATTCATGCAGCCATGAGCTGGCAAAGCAGTAAGGTCCGGAACATAGGTCTCAGGAAAGTGGTACCCTGAAATAAAAATTCAAGTAGAGGACAACTGTGGCACTTGAGAAAATAAAGCTTGTGAAATATGATACCTGTGTAAGTATCATGTGCTGCTCAGTGTTCTGCCAAATAGAATAAGATATTACCATTTTTTTTTTTTTAAATAATGACTGATATTTATTTTTTATTAATGGACAAAAGGAATTTGACTCATAAAATGGCTAACGTGGCTATAAAGATATTTAATTCCTAGCAGTTAATTCAAAGGTACAAATTCTTCATATCTGAAAGATTTTCTTACATTGCATTTGCCCCCCCCCTTTTGGATTTATACTCTGATGTCAGAACCTGAGTTACGTGTTTTTTTTTAGTTGCTCCATTTTTCAAATTCAAGATGTCAAACACTAACTTCATCAAAATGTAGGGAAGCCAGTGTCTTTTGACTGTAACTTTTACAGAAGAACAGTATAAGCCACACTGTGTCCCTTCCTATATTTTTTTGCAGTTATCCTTTTGAATGGTCCCACTGTAGTAGGATAGTAATTATTAGGTAAGCATGACTTTGGGGTTCACATGCTGAACTTTCTTGGGAAATGAAAAGAGAGGAAAGCAAAAGCAAGTTTTCACATAACCAAAATGCACTAGCTGATTGAGCAGGTCAGGAACAAAGATCCTACCTATGATCTGATTCCCACTTTCCCAGATGTGAGAAGAGAGGATTTCCTCTAGAAATTCAAGTTTATTTCTGTCTCCAGCCTGTGTTTGTTGAGGTCCATTTCTTGTTTCTGTATTCTTGAAGGGATGAGAACTCTTCTATTGACCTCTTCACAAGAACATGGTGCAAAGCAGCACCTGAGAGCAGTGCTTTGGTGGACTGAATACAGAAAAATGCCAGTTACACTGGTTCTGGAATGAGATAAGCTTTTTGGGATGTTTTACATTCTCAAGAGGTACAAAGTTTGTTTTTTCTGGAGATATATAGTAATGAAAGCTCTAGTTAGAGCTGGAAACAATGCTAAAGACAAAATCAGGTCTTTTAAAACTGATGCAACTGTCATGAAGAAAATAGCAGAACGTGTCACCAGTTTCCTTGAAGAGGAAAACAAAAGGCTTATAAATATGCAATGAATCCATACAAAATTGAGATGTTAGCTTTGTTAACAGAGATGTTAGCAGTCTTTTGCTACAACAAAGTTAAAAAGGACTTCTGAAATAAAGGAAAGTATGTCATCCTTCTACCCATATCACTGTTTGATCTGAATGTGACTTTAGAGGAGGTCACTTGCCTGGGATTGAATCCTTTTAAAAGAGTGTTTGGATATCAGACGCCTGTGTGCTAAACTGCGATTGTTTCAGCAGGCCTGAGTTATGTTCTGTACCTGTTGTCCTGCTCCTGGGAGCTGTGAGTAGGAACAGATGGTGACTCAACTGCCTTTTCAAGACACCGTTCACAGTAATATGAGAAAACAGCAATAAAATAATCTGTACTCTGTGCACTGTAATCCTCCTACACACAATTCAGCGCTGTCCATAGCCAAGAACAGCTGTCTTCTTTAGACTTCCTTTGCCTGCATGTCTGAGTCAGGGGAAGTTGCAATAGTTTTATGGCTGAACTTTAGTCCTGAGCTCAGTCAGCAACATACCTGCTGACACGCTAAATTTGTATCCAAATTTGGCCTGTCAGCGACCGCACAGCCCAGACATATGGATTCAGTCAGGGCCTCTATCTCAGCTCGGCAGCGGAAAATACACAAGCGAGGTCTGTGGGACCTCAATGAGCACTTCTAGCCCATTTCAGGGAAAGGTCAAAGAGAATTTTCAACTGCACACGAAGGCTTAAAACATAGCAGAGCAGACAGAAACATTTGTACTTGCGCAAACTTATTTCAGCTCCGGCAACCTCTATTCCCAGTAACAGGGCAAAAAACTAAATTATGAGAAGTGGTAAGTAGTGAAATTCCTGCTTCCTTTAGTATATTCCTACATTCCATGATTGTAGCTAGCCTGTTGATTTTCGGCTTGTTCATATAGAATCACCTACCAAGTCTTAGATGGCAGCTGTGACTAACGACTGAGATACAGGAAAGAATAGCTACAGCTGTCTGCACCAGGATCCTGATCTGCTTCCTCGCATCCAGGTGAAAAGGATGGTGGTTCAGCATCATGGCTTACATGCTGGCTCACTCTCCCTGGTAAACCCACACTTATCCTAAAGAGGGGCATTTCCCATACGATACTCTGACTCGGCATTGCATTCTTGTGACAACTCAGATTCTCATTCAGTCTCCTCATGAAGCAGCTGCTGTCTCAGGAAGTAGCTTTATCTTTCTTCCCCCAAAATCTGTCCTGAGGAGACCTTCAAACCCTACAACCAACACCTTGAGACCCCAGTTTTATTTTTCATGGGAAAAGGTAGTCAGGTATATATTTTCACATTGATCTCCCAGATAGTAAGTATGTTAAAGAGTATTTTTTTTAGGAACATTGTATCTCTAAATGCTTTATTTCTTGCTTTTTGTTTCTACTTCACCATTTATACTTATCTCTTATACATAGGAGTCTCTGGTAAAACTGGATACTCAGGTGGTACATACAGTGCTTACAACTTAATATGGTGTAGGTTATATTCTCTGTGCACACTGGTATTTTATACTTACAGTTGTGTGTATACTTTCAAATATGCAACTGTGGACACACACCCTGAGAACTTTTCAAGTACAGCTGATATGTATGTGAGTTTTATTAAAAAAGAAATAAGTGATTTAAAAAAATCCTTTACATTGAAGTGTTTCCTGAAAAGTGTCAGTCCACAGAAAGCACTGAACATCAAAAATAAAATTATATTAATTCCAAAGTGTTATGGAAAAAGGTACTCAGAAGCTATCTAATCAGTATACAATACATAGTGCTAGAACTCACAGAAAATTCAGGGCAGCATAATGGAAGTTCTCCCAGAATTCAGTATTATTATGCTGATATGGACATAAAAATAGGAACATGAGCTGGAAGAGACTGTCTAGGTTGTGGTTTGTAAACACTCTGGTTCATCTAGGTCAGAATACCCAGATCTATGGGTAACAGGAAAAAACACTAATTCAAAAGGCTGCATATACTCCTTCTGTAACTTGTACCCTAATTGCAGAGCATCACCATCACCTTGTTCTGAATTTACAGTTTTAGAGAGAATAAGCATGACATCTGTAGCATGGGAAGCATGAGTGAGAAAGTGAGAACGTCTCCAATCTCTGTACTATCATAGTATGTGTTAAACAAAACTTGCTGTAAGATGGACTATGTTCCTCTCTGTACAGAAAGGCAAGAGAGAAAATACTCTCTGTTGATCAATATCTTCTTTAAACCTCAGCACCAGCCTGAAACAATATAATACACTATGATCCTCAAATGTATCTTTTAAACTTTCTCTCTGCAGCTACATTGAACTTTTTTTGCTTCAGACGTGAAAGCAAAACCTGCCTCCCCTAGAAACTGGAGCATTCATCTGGGAAATCCTCTCTGGCCTCCAAATGTGGCAAGCAAAAACCCTTGAGAACATGGTATAAATGCAATGCAAGCTCACAAAGATCCAAGCACTTAGGATATGTCTCGGCCTACGTAACAAGACAAATCTGAAATTTGATTGTCCATGCTCACAGTCTGATTCAGAATCCAAGAATCATGGAATAGTTGGGGTTGGAAAGGACCTTAAGATCATCTAGTTCCAAACTTCCTGCCATGGGCAGGGGCACCTCACACTAACCCATGCCACCCAAGTCTCTGTTCAACCCAGCCTTGAGCACTGCCAGTGATGGAGCATTCACAACTTCCCTGGGCAACCCATTCTAGTGCCTCACTACCCTTACAGTAAAGAATTTCTTCCTCAGGTCCAATCTAAACTTCCCCAGTTTAGTTTGAACCCATTATCCCTTGTCCTGTCACTACAGTCCTTCATGAAGAGTCCCTCCCCAGCATCCTTAGAGGCCCCCTTCAGATACTGGAAGGCTGCTATGAGGTCTTCATACAGCCTCCTCTTCAGGCTGAACAGCCCCAACTCTATCATCCTATCTTCATAGGGGAGGTGCTCCAGCCCCTTGATCATCCTCGTGACCCTTCTCTGAACTTATTCCAACAGTTCCATGTCCTTTTTATGTTGAGGACACCAGAACTGCACACAGTACTCCAAGTGAGGTCCCACGAGAGCAGAGTAGAGGGGTGGGATCACCTCCTTTTGCCTGCTGGTCATGCTCCTTTTGATGCAGCCCAGGATACGGTTGGCTTTCTGGGCTGCAGGAGCACATTGCCGGCTCATTTTCATTCTCTCATCAACCAACACCACCAAGTCCTTCTCCTCAGGGCTGCTGTGAATCGCTTCTCTGCCCAATCTGTAGCAGTGCCTGGCATTGCTCCCACCCAGGTTCATGGTTAAACTTCATCAGGTTGGCATCAGCCCACCTCACAAGCCTGTCAAGATCCCTCTGTATGGCATTCATTCCCTCCAGTGTATCAACCGAACCACAGAGCTTGGTGTCATCAGCAAACTTGCTGAGGGCGCACTCAATCCCACTGTCTATGTCACCAACAAAGATGTTGAGCAAGACCAGTTCAAACACCAGCCCCTAAGGGACACCACTTGTTACTGGTTTCCAGCTGGACATTGAGCCATTGAGCACAACTCTTTGTGTGTGGCCATCCCACCAATTTTTTGTTCACAGAGTGGTCCATCTATCAAATTGGTGTCTCTCCAATTTAGAGACAAGGATGTCATGTGGAACAGTGTTGAACACTTTGCACAAGTCCAAGTAGATGATGTCATCTGCTCTACCCCTGTCCACCATTTCCATAGCCCCATCATAGAAGGCCACCAAACTGGTCAGGCAGGTTTTGCCCTTAGTGAATCCATGCTGGCTGTCACCAAGCAATGTTGTTTTTCATGTGCCTTAGCATGCCTTCCAGGAGAATTTGCCCCAAGATTTTGCCAGGCACAGAGGTGAGACTGTAGTTCCCTGTATCATCCATTTTCCCCGTCTTGAAAATAGGGGTTATATTTCCTTTTTTGCAGTCATCTGGAAATTCACCTGACTGCCATATTTTTTCTAATATAGAATCATAGAATGGTTAGAGTTAGAAAGGACCTTAGAGATCATCAAGTTCCAAACCCTTGCCATGGGCAGGGACACCTTACGCTAAACCATGTAACCTAAGGCCCTGTCGAACTTGGCCTTGAACCACCATGGATGGAGCATTCACAGCTTCCCTGAACAACCCATTCCAGTGCATCACCACCCTCACAGTAAAGAACTTATATCTAATCTAAACCTCCCTTGTTTAAGTTTGAACCTGTTACCCCTTGTTCTACTAAGCCACGCTGTACTAAGGATTTAAGCCTCATGATGGCATATACCACTCGTTTTACCAAGCAAATATGTTCATAATTCAGTGGCTCCTGTGTCTCTTCCATTAATGTGCTGTCCACTGCTCATTTTATGGACAAGTTTTAAGATTCATGCTTATTAATAAACCACAAAGATTATGCATCAAAAAGGAGAAAATTTTCATGGACACTGTCTTAGAAACTTCATTTGCCAGCTCCTTCAGGACCAACAGATGGATTTCATTACGTCCCATGGTCTTGTGTGCATTCAGGTTCTTAAGATGGTCTTGAACCAGATCCTCTCCTACAGTGAGGTTAAGGTCTTCGTTCACACAGTCCTTGCATCTGCCTTCCAAGACAGGTGATGTGGTCAAGGCATGCGACAGTGAAGATCAAGGCAAAGAAGTCATTAAGAAGCACAGCCTTCTCCAAATCCAGGGTAGCCAGTTCTCCTGATATCTTCTGGAGGGGTCCCATATTATCCCTAGTCTGTCTTTAATTCAGTACATATGTATAGAATCCTTTCCTGTTATCTTTCACATTCCTAACCAAGTTGAATTCTAACTGGGTCTTAGCTTTCCTAACCTGGTCCCTAGCTTCCCAGACAACATCCCTGTATCCTTCCCAGACCGCCTGTCCTTGCTTCCACCTTTTATGTGTCTCTTTTTTTCCTTCAAATTTTCCTCATCAGCTCCTTATCTATTCAAGAAGGTCTCCTGGCCCTTCTGCTGCACTTCCTTCTAGTGGGAATGCAGCACTCCTGAGCTTGTAGTAGGTAATCCTTGAATATCAAGCCATAGTCTTGGGCCCCCCTGCCCTCTAGGGCTATATCCCATGGAATCTTACTAAGCAGGTTCCTGAAGAGGCCAAAGTCTGCTCTCTTGAAGTCCAGGGCAGTGAGCTTGCTACATGCTGTTCTCACTGTCCTGAGGATCTCGAAGTTGACCACAAGCTTAAACATATTTTCTTAATGACTCTTGAGATGCTGTAATTTGTAAATATCTGCACAGGCTTGGCAAATAGAATCATAGAATCACAGAATGGTTTGGAAAGGGCCTAAAGATCATCTAGTTTCAACCCCTCTGCCATGATCAGGGACATCTCACTACACAGATCTTGTAGGACTTCTCTAGACTAGCATCTGGAGTCTAGAAGCAGTGTCTGAGGACACGGCACTAGTTGCCTCTGTCTAGGAGGCTGTAGTGAGCCACTATCTTCGTAGCCCCAGGTGTTTTCTTGCTCTGTTACACAGCTCTTTCCCAACATGCATCTTAAAACAGATTTAGCTTCTCTATTTCCCATATCCCATGTCAGCTTTAAATGTTGCTTTTCAGAGTCTAGGAATTTCCAGAATAGATTTATTCATGACCAATTTACAGTAATTTGACATTATATTAGTGCTTGTACTTAGCTTGAGTAATTCTTTCTCTCCTTGTTATTCATCCAAAGACATATTTCTAGAGCCCTCATATGCTCTTCCATCTCTTTTTTTATTTGACTAAACAACACAGTCTGCAAGGTCTCACTGTTAGACTTTCTCTTTACCTAATCAGTGCCATAGATTGTTTCTGCTTATCTTCCATTTCAGTTTTATCTATCTTAGCACAGATGACCAGCCCATGGTCATCCCATGATATTCCAAACAATACCTTTACCAATATCTTGTTCCAGTGGCACTTCTGCAATTCCCCATCCCATATTAGTGTCATGGGCATTTTAGCATGACATGTCACTCAAGTCTGGAAATGTTTTAAAAGTTTTAGTCACTTAAAAGTGATAAATCTGAGGGATAAAATATTTAACTTGTAATTTTCATAGAGATAGCAAGGTCAATGCAGACTTTTTTATGCAGGCAGGAAGTTTTACATGGACTTTCTTTTAGTTTTCTGGGGGTTTTTTTGTTCACTTCCCTATTTCCTCACATGCTGTCAAAGTGATTTTCCATCAGCATTTTGCCACATCACTGTAGCCAGCCTTTTAGTTCTATAGGTTCTCTGCATATTAGTAATTGAGGACACTTTTTACCACTTTCTTCTGTTAGAAAGATTTATCTTCACCATGTATATTTTTTCCCTTACTCAAAGTCATTATAATTTGCTGGTAAATGTCCCATGTAGGTCAATTGCCTAAAGACACTCATGTCAAGGTCTAAGACTATTATCAAGCTATCAATGGACTCTAGAGAGAAAGACTTGTCACAGTATTGCATAAACCTATGTGACTTTAAGTGATGCATTCATGCATGACGTGATTTATGTTACAATATGACAGAGATAGAAATCCCTCTTTGTAAAATGTAATCAAGACACATCACTTATGAAAACAATGCTTCAACAGGGACTTTCAGGAAATAATATTTATCTTTACGAAACAGAGATGGTAATACTTAAAGGATATTATAATTGAAATTTTAAATTAAATTAAGATGACTGGCTAGGATAAGAATATATACAAATTCTTTCCTATCATTAAATGCTTAGGAAATCACAACCTATCACCTGAATTACACATGGCTCATTTTTTACACTACCTGTATAGATATTTAGGTCCTGGAATGTGAAATGGTTTTGCTGCCATTAAGTAAATAAGTTAAATAAGCTACTTGCAGAGTGGATATAGCAGGAATAAGTTTATGCTAGTATAAATTGGTGTCACGTATCTTTTGAAGCACACAAACTTGAAGCAGAGGAAAAACTAGGGAGGAATGCTAAGTAAAAAATGTAGGCAAACTCCTCATTATCAGCAACAAACTCATTATTATCTACCCCAGAACACTGTTATGTATTAAATATTGGTGAAAGCTTTATTCCTGTTTTGCTTTGATAGATATCCAGATTATCTATTACCCCATTCAGTGCTTACCAACTCTATTAATTTTACTTTTTCTTTATTAACAATGCTCTTCCAGACTCAGCTGCCTTCTTTTCTTGACTGGCTCTGCAGGATCTTCCATTTTCATCTGTCCACAGATGAAAGTGTGAGACTTTACTGGGGTAAAAGCAGCTGAAGGGGGTTTGGCTTCTTTGCTTTCTAACCTCTCGATGCCACAGTATAGGAATATACATTAAAATTCCTTTTTTCCAGCAAAGTTAAAGCTGAAATTGAAAAAAAAAAAAAAAAAAGGTAATATTTATGCTACTTGCATTACAATGTCGAACCTCAACTTCTCTGAAACAGAAAGTGTGAACATTTCTCTGGGAGTGAATAATCTGCTGTTGAGCCCAAGAAATTAAATAGTAAAGCCAGTACTAGCAAAACTGTTTTGTGATGTGATGTTGCACATAAGCAAACCATGAACATTTTATTTTTGTGGATCTGGGAAAGAGATGTTGACAAAATTTCTTCAGTATTTCTGTCACTTAACAATATCCCTAGATGGCTTTCACTTACAGGTTTCATCACCTACTACGGAAGTACAAGGGGTTGAAGCATATCTTCTCCCCATTCCCTAATCTCTGCTTCTCATATCTTTGTGGAGGTTACTTATCAAAAACCTTTTCTTCTGTATTGGCTATTAGAAGGCTTTTCTGTGGATGCATAGCATTCACCTCCATCTCTGACCCCAGTGAATTTTGCCCCTGGCTGAAATCCTGGCATCTGGCTTATTCATCAGTGATTTAATGGAAAGATCCTTTGTCATCCTTTTCAAACTCTGAGTGGGAAAATAAGATGGGGGTTTATATTTCAAAGAACAATATAGTTCAGGGATGGTTTTTCAAATTGAAATTCTGACTGAAGGAATCATTAAATATAGTTCTGCTTCTCTTCTAGACTGTGTGATCAAATGGCACAGGCAATAGGAGAAATATTTGCTCACTTTTGGTACATGTGCAATTTTTGCAGACTGGTTGGCTTCACTCTGCAATTTACTATAAAATGGACATAAAAATATCATTGACATGTCTGGTTTTGTGCTGAAAAAATTCCATGTTAAAATGTCTTTTTTCCCCAAAACTGTTTCTGAACTTTTTCTTCATTGAGTCATTACGGCTCTAAAACTTGTTTTTCTGAAGTCAGTTGATGGCTGATCGGAGAAACTACATTGTTTGAAAATTAGCTCAGTTTTGACTAAGTGAACAGTATTTTACTGGAAAGACCTGGTATGACAATCATTAATTTTCACCATAATCTGGCCTTATAATGATGAGAAAAACACAGTAAAAATTATGGATAATTTAGTAGCCTCCAAGACCATAATCCAGAAATCTTGACTTCATGCACATTACAGAAGAAAAAATTTCTCTAAATTCAACAGTGTAAACTTTAGAACATCGTCTTTCACCTTAAGATTGAAATCACATTGCAAAAACCCTGTCCTACTCATGATGTATAAAGGGAAACAGTTTATAGAATTTATCACAGCTCAGCTTCACAAAACCCAAAACCCAAAATATGGAACCATCCAGCTTAATGCAGTAGGATACACCTAAGCTGAAATTCAGTGTTTTGTTTGTTTGTTTGTTTGTTTTTCAGGAACATATGAATGTGTAATCTTCTGTTAGAGTGTCTGCACAATTCTGATTTGTTTTATTAAGAAATATGGAGTATTTGGATGCTATTTCATTGCTTCATCAAAAGACTGTTAATGGAGGTTAATGTATTGCATTTAAAGAGTTAATTTCACAATTATACTATTTATATGTATTTGGTAGCTGAAGTAAAAAAGAGATAAATTTTACTTATATAAAATAGCAGAAGAATTTCTGTCAATTTCTGTGAGTTTTAAATTAGGAATGTCCCTGAAAAATCATGATTTATAAATGTTTACACCATTATTTCTTCACTTTAAGACATTATTATGTTTTCAATAACAAGAAACCTCCAAACTAATGGAATGCTGAATGTTTTCCCCATATAAGACAGAAATAACCTGAGCATGTCCTGGGTTCAGCTGTAACAGTTATTTTTCCCCTTCCTAGCAGCTGATGCAGAGCTGTGTTTCGGCTTTAGCCTGAGAACAATGCTGATAACACACGAATGTTTTTAGTTGTGGCTAAGTAATGCTTACTCTGATCAAGAACTTTTCAGTCTCATGCTCTGCCAGTGAGGAGGGGCATGGGAAGCCAGGAAGAAGCAGATACAGGATGCCTGACCCAAACTAACCAAAGGGATATTCTGTACCACTGCACGTCATACCCAGTATATAGACTGGGGGAGTTACCAGGAAGGGCTAGATCGGTGCTCAGGTAAGGCTGGGTGTCAATCAGTGGGTGGTGAGCAGTTATATTATTCCCCTTGTTATTTCCCTTATCATTGTTGTTAATTACTATTATCCTTAGTTACTGGACTGTTCTTATCTCAACCTGTGGAAGCTGCATTCTTTCCATCTTCTTCTCCCTGTCCCTCCAAGGCGTGGGGGAAGGAGGGAGGGAAGTAAGTGAGCAGCTGTGTGGTTCTGAGTTACTGGCTGGGCTTAAACAATGTCAGGGCACTAATGAGGATATATTAAAAAATGCAAGTTATGCATCACTTGCATAAAATATATCAAAAGAATATGCAAATTTTTGAGACACAGGACTGTCAAGTCTGAGGGACAACTTTGAGATGTACCAAATGGAGGACTCAAATAGGTATGGGATCCAGTAGGAAACAAGCAGAATCATGTCATCACAGTATAGATCCTGAGATGCTGCCTACTGCACAGCACAGGACAAACCTCTAGACCATAACAATTCATCAGAACAGTGATTTGGGGAATCTTACCCAGCCCATTTGAATGGGCCATTGCAAGGAGGAAACTCATGGCACCATTTAGTCTGGGACTGACTGCCATTTTGGAGAGTTTTGATTCCCTGTGTGCGTACAACCTTACGCAAAGACCCCATGAAATTATTTTCTAAACAACACTGAGTTTGTGCAACAGCTGACATGGAGGAAAAGAGAGGATTTAAGATATTAGTATAAGTTAAGCAAAGCTATTCTGCTCTTCAGGTGAAGGTGGTGTTTTGGTATTGCTAGTCTTTTGTGTATGTTTACAAAAAAATGGAATCATAGAATCACAGAGTCATAGGTTGGATTGGAAGGGACTTGTCATGAGCAGGGTCATCTTCAGCTAGATCAGGTTGCTCCAAACCCCATCCAAACTGGTCTTGAACATATACAGGGATGGGCCATCCAAAGTTTCTCTGGGTAACCTGTTCCAGCATCTCACCACCTTCACTGTAAAGAATCTGTTCCTTATATCCAACCTAAATGTACTCTCTTTCAGTTTAAAAATGTCACCCCCTTTACTGTCACTGGAGAGCCTGGTAGAAAATTGTCATGAGTTCAGCAGTAGCAGTCATTTTTCTCCTTCTTAGTAGCTGGTGCAGCACTGTGTTTTTGTCTTTCAGCCTGAGGACAGCACTGATAACACTGATGTTTATAGTTACAGCTTAGAATGTTTGGTTTGACCAATGACTTTCTGAGTCTCATGCTCTGCCAGGGAGGAGGGGAAGCTGTGAGGAAGCAGACAATACACCTGACCCAAACTAACCAAAGAGGTATTCCATACCACAGCACATCATGCCCAGGATGTAAAAACGGAGGGCAGAGACCTGGAAGGGTGGGGAGTTCACTGTTTGGTTGGGCTGGGTATTGGTGGTGAGCAGTTGTATTTTCTTTCCTTGTATTTCCTTGTATTTCTCTTGTCATTATTATCGATGGTAGCAGCAGTGGTTTGTGTTATACCTGAGTTACTGAACTGTTCTTATACCAACCTGTGGGAGTCGCATTCTTTCGATTCTTCTCCCCATCCCCCTCCCCGGGAGCTGGAGGGAAGAAAGGGGGAGAAGTGAGTGAGTAAAGTGATGAGGGGCTTAAACCATGACAAAAGTCTTCCTCCATCTTTCTTATAAGCCCCATTTAAATATTGAAAAGACACTTTAAGGTGTCCCCGAAGCCTCCAGGCTAAAACTGGGGGCCTGAAATACTCTAGAAATTTAAAAAAATCCCCCTATTATATTTCAGCAAAGAAATTATAGGAAAACTTGGCTTGCTGCAATGCACAAAATGCCATGGGAAAAAGTCCCTAGAAATCATAGAGACATACATGGTCTGCCCAGAACAGCTGATGTGACTCACTCGAAGCTCAGGTGCCTCCTCACAGCATGACTCATTTAAAGTTAGGCTAGCTCTAAAGGAGCAATTCAAGTGAGAAGTTAAGCATCTGAAATAGAAATGCATATGTAGAAAAAAAAAAAAAAAAACCACCTGTAAAGAAAATTGCAGTAAACAGCAAGAGAAGCTCACTGATTTGAAGAACAATCCACAGTAAAATCAGTATTTCTTCAGTGTCAAACTTTTTAATTAAAAATTTAGAGCTTAATAAATCCTAAGCCATATTTCTGATGCTGAGCCCTCATGTGCTTCTGATTTCAAGGTTTGCTTTGCTCTAGATAATTTCTGTGGCTAGATGGGCAGAGGTCAGTTTTGCTATCTCTATCACTTTTTAAAATGCTGGAGGTCCTGCTAAAACGTAGTTAATAGGTCCTAATGTTCTTTGGAGGCCTTTGTAATTAATGCATAATAAAAGCTCTCTTTCTGAGATTGTGTGTGCAAGTAGCAGCTGGATAGAAGATGAGAACTGCAACTGGAACAATGCCATTTATACAGTGTGAGAAAGTAGACTTGGCAAAGGTCTCTGGCTGTACCATGTGGGTTCCACTGGCAGATGAAGCTTTAACAAGCTGTCTGAGTTATCTTATAATGCATCTGTTCTCCTTGTAGTTTATCAAAGCATTCAGAACATTAGTTGGTCTGACAGAGCTGTGGAATTCAAGCTAAATTACACCCCATGACAGCTTTGTATATGTTGAAACAATAGGAGTTCTCCTATTATGAGATTATTATAAGATTTAAAATTATGCTTTATTAGAATTTGCTTTTCAGATAATGTTGCAATGTTAATGGATTTATTGAGTTTTTTCATTTATCTTTCTAGTCTTAAACATAATTATACCGCATAAACAATAAGAATATTGCAGTACTTACTGTCCAAAAATCTCTACATTTTGAGAAGGAACTGCTTCCAATGAAATTTCCACAGTGTTTTTTTTTTTTTTTTTCTTTTTAATGTCCTTGCTGCACTTTGAATCTTAATAGTTTTATTTTCTGAGTCAATATCCACTTTTGCACTTCTTGTGAGGTTGTGTACTAAGTAAACATATTTGCATTAAAGATCTTAACTGTTCAACAAAGATTGGCTGCAAGATTTGTTCAGTACTTTTGCCAAGAAGCATTATGCACAGCTAGAATACTTGTTAAAAATACCTTGCAAATTTTTTCTTTTTTGGTGTCATGGACTCATCTCCAGCTGTTCTTTTCCCATTTTTTTGCAGAATCAAGTAACTCTACTGGTTTGTTGACAAGCCTCACTTACTTGGAGAAGTCAAGATATACTTGCAGGTATAGAATGAATGATTGTAAAGGTGAAGTTTGTATGCCTAGCCATTGCTACTACTCCTACCAACCTAACTCTTCATAGAGTCATTTAGCATTGTAAAATCATAGAATCATAGAATGGTTTGGGTTTGAAGGGACCATAAAGTTCATCTGGTTCCAATCCCTCTGCTATGGGCAAGGACACCTTCCACTAGACCTGGTTGCTCAAAGCCCCATCCAACCTGGCCTTGAACACTGCCAGGAATGGAGCATCCACAACTTCTCAGGGCAACCTGTGCCAGTGTCTCACCACCCTCACAGTAAAGAACTTTGTAATACCTAATCTAAATCTACCCTCTTTCAGTTTAAAGCTGTTACTGATTTTTCTATCATAGCAGTTCACCATAGCAGTTTTATCCCTCCACACCAATTATAGACTGCTGGAACCCCTTCAGTCCTTCTAAATACTTGCCTTTTCTGTGGCCTGTTAGACCTTGCAGCTCCTCATGCTGATCCCTCTGGAGTGGTTCCAGTAATTCTTATGCCATTCACTATATGGCCCAATATGCAATCGATTTTCATAGCATCAGTTTGTTTGTGTTGCATGGTGTTTGAAAACCAAACATCATTTAACTCCTGGCTGCTCTGCATATTGTTTTGGTTGTGGCTAGAATCATTGCTGGCCTCACATTTTCCTGGGAGTGAGAAGGATTCACCACTATGCATGTCAGGGTGAGCTGCAAAGGAATGTTAACTGGTGTTGAATAGTACTAAAGAGCATGGAAATGAGCCAGGGAGTCAGCTGACAAATTCTGGACCCTCCTCGTACAAAGTATAAAGGTTTCCCTGTGCAGGCCTGAAAAGAGAGTGGGAAGAGGTGAAGGAGACATTCATCAAACCAAGAGCAGGCAGCAGTTCTCAGGGAAAATGGCATCAACAAAAGGGAACAGTGCTCACTAGACTAAATTTTTTTGTCAAAAAGTCAGGAAGCAGCTGCTGGCTGGAAAGGAATGAGTCACCTCTAGCACAGCTCTGATGTAGGCAGGGTGTGCATGCAAAGTAGTCATAGTGTGATGGGTATCCAAGGGTGGTTAATATGACCTCTATCTGCAACATGACCTGAGTTAATATGACTTATTTTTTATTTCCTATGCATTGTCAGGAAAATCATTTGGTCACCGGTTTGTGGGTGTGACGAATTGTACTTTTTGGCTGTAGATAGGATGTATATGGAAAGAAAGAGCTCTCTTTGGTGACATGAATTAATTATTAAAAGTTATGGGTTTTGACAGAACACTGAAACCACAAATATCATCAATTTGATACTTTAAAGATCAAATGCATAGAAAAGGAGAATTCCACTTTTGTTAATGTCGTGGTTTGAGGCGTAAATCAATCTGCCTGCCCACTCACTCCTCCCAACCTTCTTTTCCCCCCCC
>JASSUY010043702.1:0-32314 GCA_032466535.1 Forpus xanthops | reverse complement strand
TCCTCCCTGGCAGAGCATGAAACTCAGAAAGTCCTTGGCCAGCCTAAACACTCCAAGCCATAACTATAAACACTGTTGTTATCAGCACTGCTCCCAAGCCGAAAATCCAAAACACAGCGCTACACCAGCTACTGTTTAAAGGGGAAAGATGACTGCTGCCGCTGAACCCATGACACTTTGGCAGGCTTATTTTACCACAGTGCACGCATGCTTTCCCATAATTACCCATTATCTGTTGTAAAGTGTTGGTCTTTATTTTGAAGTTAGATTTTCACAATACATGTAATACAAGATGTAAAATTACAGACTGCTGAAATTGACATAAGAGTACTTTTAAACTTGAATTGACATAAAAGTACTTTTAAGCTTGAATTGACATAAAAGTACTTTTAAGCTTTGACTTATACTGACTCTGATGTTGTAAAAATTCATTTAGGCCCTAGTTAATGTTAGAAAGCCAACTTAAATAAAAAGTTGAAATTATTTATGCTGATTGCTTACATAATGGCTAGGTATTAGCTTTGTTTTGAGGAAATATGTAGAATCTGCCTCACTGCCTTACTATAGTCCAGATAAAAGAAGCTTTTAAGAATCTGTCATTAAGAAAGAAACATGCATGTGATTTTATATCACACTGATAAGGATTTCATTTGTTTCCTGTAATTGATGTTGAAGCTGTCAACATCTTTTCTCTTGAAAAGTTTATACAGTTAGAACATATCTCTCATGTTCTTCAAATTCTCCATGTTATTCTTACTTTTCTCATTATTCAGATATCTGCAATATTCTCTTTTGGTACTTTGGAACTGCAGAAAAAGCCATAAGATGAGGAAGATGGCTTTTTGAACTCAAAATACTCTGCCTTCAAAAGAGCTCATGTCTATCAATTGAGTGTATATATGTAAATGCATTTATTTCCTATGCAGATACATCCTCTGCCCATGGTAGGGTGTTGGAACTAGATGATCTTAAGGTCCTTTCCAACCCTAACTGTTCTATGTTCTATATAGATTCCGTGTCTTTGACCACTTCCTAAACTCAGATTATTGCCACAGTGATCTCAATCCAGAGCAATACTTAACTCAGTGATACCTAACTATATTGTTACTATCACTTTCTTTTGAATATATTTTAATCGGTTCTTAAGGTTATGAGGCAACTCTGTGGTATAATGTAAATTTCATCATATGCAAACCAACATATATCCCCAGACCAAACAAATGCCATGAGATTCATTTATACAGCACTACATGATACCATAGTGATAATATTCTCTCCGAACGTGCTTCTAGTGTCAGTATGAGACGTCCTATAGCTTTGATTTCTCCTGTCACTCCTCTTTATTTTGTTTGTTTTTTTTGTTTGCTTGTTTACGGTTTGGTTTTGTTATGGGTTTTTTTGGTTTTAGCTTCAAGTTTGGGGTTGTTTGGTTTACATTTTTTTTTTCAGCAGAAATAAATATAGGAATAATTATCTGTATTAAGGAGTATTTTGAGATTGTTCAAAATCCCAGTGAAATGTGACAGAAGACTCTTACTGAGTTAATTGATTCCTGTAGTAGGCTCTGTTTCTCTTCATTATATCATATCTGTCAGTACCTTCTTATTTTATGTTATTCTGCACTAGTATTTAATGCATAGCTATCATAGTTTCTTATTAAAGTAATATTCTTAATTACTCTTCTTACCTGACTACCATTACTGTTCCAAACATCTATCACACCCATGGCAACTGTACTCATATATTGTCGTACAGATCAAGACAGCTGGTAGTCCTACTATTGCCCATGTAAACAACTGAATATTTGGAAATAGAACTCTGAGTATATTAAGATACTTTGGGGACTGTTTTAGTAGCTCAGAACATGGACAATCTTCTTAAAAATAAATTTAGTCAGAATAGACACTGCACAACTGACAGGAGATCTGTGCCAAGAGGTGACCTTTCATATTTAATGTAATTAGGGTTCCTGTACTTCATTCAGAATATCTGGGAAGAGCCTGAGACTGTGCAGCTCATATTCTGTGACTCTAACACCATTGGGATGCACTGACCTTATTTTATGTCAACTGCATAGTCAGCCAGAATAGCTTTAACCTATTGGGGGGGTTTATTTTGTGTGTGTTTTATCCTAAGAATACTGGGGCTATGCACATGCTCTGAGCATGCACTGGGGCTGTTTGGCTGAGACCCATGGAAGTTTGGCAGTTGCATTCAGAGCTGCCACAGCTTTGAGCAGGTTGCTTTTGTAAAATGGGGCTCTAGCATACCTTTACTCTTTCAGTAAATCCATATCTGATTAAGACGTTATGCCCATACAAAGATCACATCCAGAAAATATGCTGGAAAGTCAACATACTAAAGACAGAAGGCTATGTTTTTAATTATTTACCTCTTGTCTAAGTCTTCCTGTATATATTTTCAAGTCCATATTTTTCAGTCTTGTGACTTGAAAAGACAGTGGCTTGCTTTTCTTTTTAGTAGGATTCTGTCTGGATGCATTCACTTACATTCAGCTGGATGCTGAAATTTGAAAAAGAAATGGACAAGAAAAGTTGAAATTAACTCTTTCAGGATTTAAATGGCAGTAAGCAGAAGCACATTAATTCTAACGGAGAATCTGGAGGGTTTGGTAAAATTTAACAGAAGAGTTTAATTTCACACAGTGAGTTAATTCATTTTAACTTTACAGTGTCCCTTGAGTGCTTAGTTTAGCAGAACTCAGACCTCCGCAATGCCTCTAGGACTAGTGGAAAGCAGATGGTAAGTAATAATGCAACAATAACATTGTAGCTAGTTGCACTGAATGTCACAACAGCATTCCCTCTCATTTACAAGTGGTCATGCAAAATCAAGATTAAGCTCCTGGTCTATAATAAATATCTCTTACAATTGTTAATTGTTACGAAACAGGATCACAGTGGACTTCAGGCTGTCCAAGAGGATCTCTGCAATTTCTTCTAAATAATCATGCAAACATGAATTGGAGGGGTAAGCTGCTGACATCTCTGGTGTTAAAGCTAGAATGAGAGAAGCATCATATGTAAAAAAAACCCACTTCTTACCAATGAGCAACGTAGAAACATTGGCTTCCAGTGAGGAAAGAACAATTATTTTATAGAGACCTTGAATTGCATCACTTTTGTCTGTTCCCTAATGTTTTTTTTCACTGAAGAAATTTCTAAGGCATTAAGATTAGCAGCTTTTGCAGCACCATTATGGGCTGAGTGTTGTGCAGAAGCTTATATGTCACTGAACTGATATGTTTCCTTTTCAGACTATGCAAGTGCAGAATTGCTTACCATTCCTAGATATAAACAATCTAACCACATTTTTCACAAACTAAAAAAAAGAAGATATAAAAATTAACTGAAATTTATCATTCTTAAAGATCAAGAGAGACAGTTTTTAGTTCCTCGGTGGCACATAGCACCCAGTTTCAAGATGGGAACTCTGAAGACTCCTTTTAGACTTTTGGTGAACACAGGAGTTGCGGAAATGTGGTCTCCCACTCCCCGGTAAAGAACTTTCGCTACTGTTATGACAAAGATGGCTATTGACATTTTATTACCAAATATCCTGTAGACACTTGAAATGAGAAAGTGACTCAAATTCTAAATTTCATTTTCATTTTCATAGCAGGATGTCAGAATAATCCTGAGACAGACGTCTGGAGCACTTGTTCACTGTCTTTTGTACAGCTGGCTGAGTGCTATGTTGAACACTAGTAAATGCCTTACTCTCATTCAGTAGCAGAGAGTACACGGATCTGATTTAGGACTCTGAAACTCACTCAAGGAAGTTGCACTCGGTTCTGAATTCTGCTCTGGTCTGGGAAGCTTCAGTTAAGTAGTTAACCGAGTTCAACAGTGAACAGCTCAAATAGATGTCAAACGCAAAAAATATTTACTGATAAAGGGTATAACATTCTTGTGAATTTCAGGAATAAAAAAAAAAAGACCACAGAAATGCACAGCCAGATATGGAATACAAAAAGGAACATTCACCTAGAACTTTTGCTTCAAGGGTAGGGTATTTTGGGAAAGACCTAGCTCATGTGAAGAGAAGAATCAGTATCTAGTAAAATGGAGCAATACAGCAACATATTTCTAGTACAATTAATGTGAATTTCTAACAACTTTTCTTCAGGTTAAGTACTCTGACAGCATATAGCTAGCATTTACATTGAAGGTAAAAGAGTAGGAAGCCCTATTCTAAGGGTTAAACTTGGACAAACTTTCTTTTAAACTTTTCAAGACACAACCTCATTGACTCTTTTTCACTTCAAAAAGGTTTTTACCTGCTCTTTAGTGTTATACAGGGATTTAAGATTTAATATCACTCTTCTTTTGCAAAATATGAAAACAGTAAAGCCTCCACTACTGTACTAAGCCCAGGATTAAAAAAAAAAAAAAACAAAAAAAACAACACAAAAGCAAACAACAAAATAATGCATATTTAAATATACTTGACAGTGATGCAAACTCTAATATTTTTGCTTGTGGGAATTGTTGGCCATTTTTCAAATTATACCTTACATTTACACGTGCTAGTTGTAATTTTAAAATTCCAGGTAAAAAAAATTATCAAGATTCTGTGGAGTAGTTCCATCATATTGAAAATGTCTGTTTTTGTCTGATTGTACAATATGAAGACATATCTCCTGTTTGACCTTTTTGTAGTATGTGCCAAGAATCCATCAGCAAAAAAGAGTTTGACATCAGAATTAAATCGTAAACAGCATTATCTTCATGTACGTAATGGATCTTTTATAAAGAGACAGAATTTCTTTTTCTTTAGACTTATAGAGATTAAGGTCACATCACAGTATGTTAAAATACACAAACCTCGATAATCTTTGGCAGATTTATTACCTACCGCACACTCACAGATCCCTGTGAATCTTTGTAATTCTTAACATGAACAGCTGGTAGTAAATAACCAAACATAAAGTGCTTGATGAAAAGAGAAAGATACCTTCTTATATTCCCAGTGAGGTTCTTCACTGGAAAGCTAATAAAGGAATGATTCAGAAGAAAAGTCAAAAACAATGTTCAGTTTGTTTTTGCAGATGTCCCAACTTTTGAGCTTTAATTAATGGTGCAAATATTTCAGTAAAACAAAATTTGTTAGGGTCTGAGCTAGGCAAAAATTTATGAAGCACTTCCAGTTTATTTTTTTAAATCCTATCTGATTTAGCGAAGTTTTCTATTTACAAATACTTCAGATTCATATACTTGCATAGGAGAAAGCATTTAACATGTTAGGAGGTGGAAGAAAGAAAGAAGAATAAAATGGTAACCAAGCATTAAGTAGTATTAATTAAATGTCTGGATTTTTTGTTCGCTTATTCATATGCTTGCTATCTTTAAATTGTGGAAGGCTTCTATAGGAGGCTTGGAAGGAGGGTCTTGCAAGAAAATTTCTTTGAGCGTTTTTTTAATACTTTCTAGAACGAGATTGTTAACAAGCATCCTGTCTTTCTTTGCAAGTCTTTAAACTCTGTTTATCCATAACAGTTGCTTACATGGACAGGGTGAATGCTATATTCCCAGCATGCTGTAGGGAACACACACTGATCATAGACTGCCTTTATGACAGCCACGTAGAGCCTGTAGGGAGCTATTGAAATGTATTTGCTAGTTTTAGCATCTTTGTCCCTGACACAGGACAAACTTCAGCCAGTCCCACTGAAGGAGTGGGGTTCAGGGGAACATGGTGAGCAGGTGAAGGAAGATGGATTCATGACATTTGCTCCCAACAGTCATGTTCTGCCTCCTTTCCAGTCTTCAGAGGGATCATGAGTATGTGGAATCCTGCAGAAGTATGCAACCACATTACAGCCTCATTTGGTAAATATGCATACTCAAATGTATTCTGAAATTCTTCTTATGCTAAGCAAAATTCTGTTGAAGCTGAAGATCCACATGCAACTAATATTTTGTATTATCTGCAGTGTGGTAAATGACCTCATTTACAGCTGTTTTTATCATTTCTCATCTTAGCAAAAGCAAAGCAGATCTGCAAATGAAGCTGTCTTTCTCAGAAATGCTAAGTAGCACAAGAAACAGCATGCATCTCTCAGGAATCAGGAGCAGTGTCAGCTGCATCCCCTGTTGTTAATACTGGCTTCAAAGAAGGTACTGAATCAAGTTCAAAGTGCATGCCACTATCCTTTAAGCATTCAAGCAGTAGAAGGCATATAAAAATTAACTGAAATTAAGATGCAGATTTTCATTCTTTTGGAAGAGCAAAAGTGATGGTGAATTAGACCTTTGCAAGAAAAAAAGTTTTCTCAGAAACTAGAATGCACTCCCTGGGGGAAATAGGATTCTTTAAAGCTGCTTCTAATAGACTTTTTCTTCCTTTATCTTCTGTGTTTACTATAAATTCACATCTCAAACCCAAAATAACCCCTTATCTGTCCTTCTTCCCTTGGGAAGACAAAAGTAACTGCAGATATGGTTGTCATATAGAGCAGCTGATTGCATTCAAGTGCTAAGGTAATGAGCATAGAACAGGATGGAGTTGAACAGCATACAATAGCATAGCAACCCCATCCACAGGGAATGGTATATTTTTGGCTCATCTGCAGGCTATGGGAAAAGAACAGTTAGACATGCAACAGATCTGCATGTTTGAAATTAAACTTTGGTCTGAACTCAAGTCAAAGATCACTCTCAATCAAGCTAGCTGTAAATGCGTAGTTGATCAGTGGTCTAGAGTTTAAGGCAGTTAGCTATGTTGCCTGATTGCCTCAACGCCTTACCTGGGGATATCATAAAGTCATGTTAGTCAATGGATCACCTAAACACAGATGGACATCTGAGCCTGAGCCTCAGATCTCATCACTGGTGTCTGCCACTGTGCAGCTTTTACATTATCTAAGCCAGATACTTAACTGAATTTGGCAAATTACAGTGTTTTGCATTTACTCAGAATCTGGCACATTCCTTTTTGAATGTCATCTCTCACCAAGTTCAGTAAGCCATTTTCAAAAACCCTGTCCCCATCACGAATAGTAATATGGGATAATAAAGCCCATGAGAAGAGAAGTTAAATTTCCATATTCAGATCTCTAAGACCTTATCAGACAAACCATAGTGTAGCAGCAGATAATCTTCTTTGGATAATGAATGATTTGAACTCATTCAGCAAGTATAAAGCAATATTTATAAGAAAATTTTTCCCTGGTGTAATACAAGAAAACATGGTGGAATATACGTATTCAGTTATTCATCTTTTAGGCCTGAACACAAGACCAGTTAATCACCTGTGCACCTACTTTTTGGAGCAGGTCAAAAGGAAATGGCTAATTCAGTTCTATCCAATTCAGCTGCTTGATAACAACTGCTTGACTGAACAATTGCGGAGTGAAACAGAAATTTTTCTGATTTTATAGGCCAGCAGTAAGTTAGTACTCGCACAGGCAAGGAATTGTTCAGCCGGTCTGAAGTAAGAGTTGGTGGTGTCTCTGAGTCACAATGTCTTTGGGTCTGGGGTTGTGTAGCTCATACATCAATCGTTGTTCAGATTTCTGCTTAGTCCCAAAGTCTGTTCTTATGAGTTTAAAGAAATTCAGTTAGAGCTAGAGGTTTATTCACTAAACTCTTTTACTGTGCCTTTTGCTTTTCATTGTGTTTTTTGTTTTGCAGTCTTTATGCCATCTCTCCCCATGTATATGGCTCAGTTTTATACAGCTCCCTGAGCACAGCAAGCCATGGTCCTTGCATACTAATTACTAGCTGTTTCCTCTTACCTTAGGAATAGGAATGTAAGAAAGAAAGAGTCTGGCATCTGGACTTGTTTCACTTTTACTTCCTGTAAGATTAATGATTGTTCAGTTCCACAGTGGAAATGCCCTTTTCTTCATGCAGCAAGCATCCTATATTGAGTCTTTTGATTTCTCTCTCAAATCAGCTTTTAAACAATAGATTTGTATTCATTCCAGTGGTGTCATTTAAAGCTTTCTTTTCTTCTCTCTTTCTATTCCTCATCCTCCACTTGACTTGCTGATTCCTTGGCCATTTTCTGTTGGCAACAATAAAAATTATATGTGTATATAAGTTGCCAGAATGATTAATTCTTCATGACTGTTTCTTTCTCTCTCATCTTCATTTCCACTTTCCCAAGCTTTTCCATATGTCCTTTAATATTTCGTTTCAATAATTAAATAATTAAAGCTTCCAAGTTTGCCTTTAATGCCAAAGCCAGCAGCACAATCTCTCTTTTTGTTTGTGTTTGTTTTTTTGGTTTTTTGTTTGGTTGGTTGGTTGTTTTTTTTTTTTTTTTGTCTCTTCCTCTTTCTTTCTCTTTGGCATGGTGGGAGGCAGTATTTCTACAAAAGTCTGCCACAGGCATTGGGCTCTGTGCCTTTGGGAGAGTGAAACAATGTTGAGAGTCACTGGGAAGCTGTGTGCCAGGGAAAACCTCTAATTCAAGTGCTCCTGTTCTACAGTTATTTTTTTCCCAGTGTGTTCTTTTGATGGTTTCCAGGTCTCCTGGTGTTATACTGTTTTATTTGTTGTTGCTACTAGGAAGAATCATCAAAATGGAGAAGTAAAAGAATCTCATGTATGAGTGGGAATCAGTAACAAAGCCAATTAATAAATGTACATGCACAGTTTAATTATATTTAGACTGTAGTGAAATTAACATTAAAATCCTCTACTGCTGTAAATAAAAGTTATCGGTTTTTTTATTTTTCAATTCGCTATCAAAAGAGCATCTTGACCATATGTCATATGCTAGTAACTGGTGCAATTATGTGATTCTTGTATTGCTTTACTCTAGCTCATTCTCCCATTATTAAGTACATTAGACTAATATGAATACACGACTATTAAAGTGACAAGCAAGACTATATGATAATTTTCAGTGCAGTCACTTTATTCCATTCATTATGTCCTGAGGCTTATATTTTTATCTTTGTGTGGCTTTTCACTGCAGGTGTCCTGTCTCATATAATTGCTCCTCTTATAAGGTCACAGGTCTTAGTGGAAACTGTGTGGTGTATATCAGCATATCAGCAACGTTACCTCCCATCAGACTCTAAGAATAAATCCCTTCCCTTCCCTTCCCTTCCCTTTTTCCCTCTATCATTCTTCCCTTCCCTTCTTCTCCCTCTCTTGTTCTCTCTTTTCCCTTCGTTTCCCTCTCTCTTCCTTTCCCTCTCTCATTCCTCCCTTTCCTCTCTTCTTTTCTTTCTCATTGCCTGTTGTTCTCCTCTTCCTTTTCCTTTTTTTCCTTTACCTTTTCCTTTTCCTTTTTTCTTTTATCGTTTTCTCCTTTTTTCCTTTCCTCTCCTCTTCACCTTTTCCCTTCTCCTTCCTCTTTTTCTTTTTTTACTCCTTTTTTTCCCCCACTCCTACTGCACAAGTAAGATTTAGAATGGATAGAAATAAAAGTCACGGTCTATAAAATAAAAGGATTCCTAGCAATTAAAATATTATCTGCTTCAGATTGCCAAGGTAATCTAGGTTGCTGCATAGCAAAGAAAATCGTATCTTGAATTGTGAAACACAGACTTGACAAGTTCTGCTTCAAGCTTTTGTATTTCAGATTGACTTCACTTGATTGACAAATGTGGTTCTTAAACTGAAACAACTGTCCATGTGGGTTATTTACCAGTTGGATTACAACTTTCTCACTCAGGCAAGTCTATGACTATACAATTGACAGTTGTATCTTGATCTCCTCTGGGGAACAGATACAGAAAGAGATTTTGGCATAAAATACCCAAAACAAGGAGGAAAAAAGGCATTTCTTTCATCATCTATTTTTATTTTTTTACAAATATCCAAAGGAAAAAGCTAGAATGCAGAGGAAGAATGCTAACGGAAATGTTAATTCAAAAAAAAAAAAGCAAAAGCATCAGATCTGCATGTTTAATTTTCAAAACTATGCAAGAATCTTTACATAGTACCTTTTTTTCCTATTTTATTCCCAACGCAGCCAGTTCTCCCACTAGAGTCAATGAGTTTCTGCCCCTCTGAGCAAAGGCAGGGGCAGAAATATCAAACATTATTCCTTAAGTCTTATGGCAGAGTGACTTGAATGCGGCATTTCCAGCCTGACCTCATACTCTCTTGATCCTTCAAAATCAAACCATACAGAAAGTCTCCTTCTGGATTTCCAGCTGCTCACCGTCACTCTAGACACACAAGCTTGCCTTCCTTCCTGCAGTCCCCTGACATGTTGCGTAACAGAACCATAACTGTTTCTCACATCTCACTTCCGCTGCAGCCCCACGTCCTCAAAGTATATAATTCCTCCCCCCAAAAAAAAAGAAAAAAAAAAAAAAAGGTAAAAAAGCCAAAAGATTGCCCTGTTGCTGACTGAATGGGAAATAAATCGTGTCATAGTTCAGAGCACTGTTGTTGCTCTGGCACCGAGTCACCACACTCAGTCTCTGCCAAGGCTGGTGTCAGCTGGTGAATTATAACACTGGCAGACAGGACAGAGATAAGCAAAAAACCACAATGACAGCTGCTACACAGAGCTATTCTTTCTGGCCTGCTGAATACAGAAATACATTGTGTAAATAAAGACAGACAGCTTCATTATGCAATTGTCTGCTACTAGGTTTCTACTGAAGAAGTAGTATTGATTCAGGAAACTAACCAAGCCCATCAGACTAATGTGTTCTTGCTTTCAGACTTCCAGTGTGCAAGAAATATAGTAATGTAACTCTAACAGTAGTTCTACAGAAATATGTGTTCAATGGGGAAAGAAGGTCTTGGTGATAATCTTGCCATTTTGTTTCTGATAAATGCTTCTTACATCTATTTGAGTCCAGAACAAAACATGTAAACTAATACACTTACATGGCTGCAACAGGAGTTAAAAAATATTTTCTGTATAGAGACAACAGCATATCATTCCATCAGTGTGAATCAGTAAACCATTTTTTGAATGTTGTTTTAGCCTAAGGGGTAAAGAGGCACTCAATTGGAGAATTATAACATATAAACTGCAGAAATGATATGAAGTCATCTTACTATAGTGAGCTTATTAAAATATTTCTACTTTCTTTCACATAATTATCTTTGCAAATGATGCACAGGAACACTTTAGAATATGGGACACACAAAGGCAGTTTTTAAACAATCTTCCAAATGATCCCATTCACCTTTTGCTTTAACTTGACATCACTGAGCCCCTCAACTGGACATAATTAAGTGAGGAATGACTGCAAAGATATCCTCATGGGTGAAAAGCAGATGAAACTATTAATTTTGAAAAGAAAGGAAAGTTGAAACAGAAGCAGATTGTGCTGAATACTGCACGGAATTCAACTTTGGGAGTGCTACAGAGTAGAAGACTCTTCAACTTTAAAAAAGTGGGAGTATAAATAGGCTGTGAAGAAAGGGTAAGCAGTGCTATTCTCAGTAGGAATTAGTCAACTATCCAAAGCTCATGAGAACAATTCCAGTTTTAAAGGGTCAATTGTGTCTGAACTGGCTCAACTATACATTTGCTGGGATCCTGGAAGCAGTTGTGTGAACTGTGAACAGAATATTGAGAAGGGACAAACTGTGTGGGAAGCTACTCCTGATTCCTGAACTGACTTTTCTGAAGTAGGAAGAAGGGGTAATGAAGGCCACAGCTTATTCTAAGCCCTTTTAGTTTACCTTACACTTGCATAGGACATTATCAGCATTATACAGAATTTGTTTAAAATTGTGATTACCTGAACAAGTCAAGCTAAATTGTTTGCACGGATGCATTGTTAAACAAAAAATAACACAATGATGTGAACAAAGGACTTCCTGGATCTTTTTGCAAGCTCTGTTTGCTCATGCGCTCTGTTTCATGAACTAGCTCTTATCTAGCCACCTTACAGTGTGTGTAGGAAGTCTGCAACAGTCTGACTTCATCCAAACCCTAGGTGACCTCTGCTAAGATCAAAAAATGTTACAGGTGCAACATAGTGCAAACTGTAGCTTCCACTAATTAGAGGGATATGTAACAATCTCAGAGGGAAATCTAGGCCAGAATTAAATGGTAATTTTCAAAACACTTGTGAGCTTGGCTCTAGTATTTTTTTAGCTTGCTATTGTTCTGAACCATGATCACCACTTTGCATACTAGTAAACCCAAAGAGAACAAGGTTATTGATAATAATACTTAACCTACATTTTTAACTTTTCTAAAAAATTTTCACACTCTTGGGACCAAGGCAACAGGAATGTGATATGCTTATGTTGTACACCTTTACCAGACACTGCAAACATGAAAGTAGTGATAGTAGTGAAAGAAAAAACTACAGACTTAGCAAATAATTAGGGAATATTTGCTCTTCAAAAAACCAGAGTTTCTATCCTAAGCAGCAGGCTCAGAGGGCTTATAAGGGCTAAACATAGCTACAAGATTGTGTAGGGGCAGAAACTTTCCTCCTCATATGTATTTATCACAACCAACACCCCCTTTTTCTTCTGTACCTGATGCAATGTTGCTAGAGACACAGGCCTCAAGTCCCGTGGGTGATACATGCTTCTATCCATCTCCTTCTGCACTGGGAGCTGGATCCCTATTCACGTAATCATGGCAAAGAAAAATGAGTCAGAGACTGATTACTACTATACAGGTAATATTTGAATCTATAGACTCTGCCTTTTTCAGTACAGACAGAAGCAACATAATGGCTGTAGTAATTTTATTCTTGCAACTCTTCTCTAGATAGGTCATTATCACGCTTTCCTTAGTCTAGCCACCCTGTTTCATGACTTCAGTACTTTTCATCCACATGCCAATGCAACCGCAAATTGGGTTTTGCAAAGGAATTTTTTCAGGATGTAAACAATTTGGTTAAAAAGGAGATGAACAAAGACACAGTAATGTCCCTAATGAATATTGTGATTGTCAGCAATATCGGTCTATATTTAGCTATCAAAACATGAAAATAGGGTAATATCTTCTAATGTTACAAAAATGTATTACTATATAGCAACTATTTAGGATAAACATGGAATTTTTTTGTTGGTCATGTTTCCCCTATTTACTCCCAAACTCTGATATACTCTCATTTAGCCTCATACTGTAAAAATTTTGGACAAGGACTCTAATGGCTTTTGCAGCATTCCCTGAGCTGTGGAGATGACCCTGATTGCTAGGCTTGAATGTCATCTCATTAAATATATATACATTCTCATTTTTGTTAACTGTACCCAGATGAGGCTTTAAGTGCCATGCTAATCTTACTTTTTTTAATGTTACTTTATTGTGACCCCATACCTCCAGTTTGGAGAGGAGATGAAGTAATGAAATCCTGTCATCAAAGCTGTTCTGGGGATTTTTCAGCATTTCTAGGAGCTGGAAATCTCCAGAGAGTTTTCCTTGAAAGTTATAAACCAAATCATCTGAAAAGCATTCTGTACCCTAAGACCCAAACCTGTGGTTTCACAACTGAGTTTCAAAGCTTTTTTCTATATATTAAAAAATATACTTTGAAAAGCTTGGTGCAGCCTAAAGCTTGGTCCCTGCCCAATCTGTATGCACATCATCCATTGTTCTATTTTAATGCAAAATTAAACAGCAGAATTAGCTGTTTAGTTTGTAGTACTGACAGTTTAAATTGCAGTAGTGGTTGAAAATAACATGAGTTTGCTCCAGAGTGACAGAACTGTTCAATAGCCAGAGAGGAGGCTGCTTGAGAGGTTGTCTGAGCCACTCTTTCTTTGCATCTTCTCTCTGTGTACAGATGTATCCTTCCTTCCGTCCTTCCTTCCTTCCTTCTTTCCTTCCTCCTTCTCTTCCTTCCTCCCTTCCTCCTTCCTTGCCTTTCTACTTCCCTTCCTCCCTCCATTGCCCCTTCCTTGCCTTTCTACTTCCTTTCCTTCCTCCATTCCTCTCTCCATTCCTCCCTCTATTCCTCCCTTCCTCCCTTTCTCCCTTCTTCCTTTCCTCCCTTCTGCTCCTCCCTTCCTTTCTGTCTGTCCGCCTCCCTACCTTCAGATATCCATCATGAAGTAAAAAGGAAGCATCTGTTTCTATCTTAGAGAGAAACCAATAGCAAGAGTCCAATTTTGATTAATATTTGAGGGTCCTAACAGTGTTTAAGGCAATGTCTTGAATGTACACATGCTTTTTTCCCTTCTACAGGTATTGTGGTCAAACATGTGCTCCCAGAAAACTAATTATCTCTTATCTTTTTCTTTCAAGATTTAGTCTTCAATGTTCCTATTTCTCTTTGCTAACTTTTGTACTTTCAGTAATTTTACAAAATGAGGTAAAAGAGTAGCAAACCAATATAAAGTTCTTGGGAAAGTTCTAATTTATTTTTATCATCCAGGCAAACTATTGGTTGTCCATGACTTCATCATTAATGAACATAATATATTCATCAGACTGTGAAAATAAAAAAAAAAAAAAAATCAGAAAATAAGAAAGGATACCAGCTTCCTGACAGGCTTTTCTGAAAATAAATACCTGTTTTCCAGAGCCTGAATACTTCAGGCCTCAGGCATTCAACAAACTTGAAATGCAGTTACTAGAAGATTAAAAGGTATTTCTAGCTTTCTTTAGGAATTCCCATAGTATCGTGTGTTGCCCTGGAGTCCAGTGGAATGAATGTAATGCAAATTAAGGTGCATACAAATAAAACAAAATGCATCAGATAAAATGAGGTACAAATGTGAAAACATCACCTTTTTATTTCTTAACCAGATGCTGATCCCTAAGGAAGACCTTTTCAAAGCATCCTAATCCTACTTTCCTCATCATAAAAGCTACATTTAAGAGTATAATTAGTATTAAATGTATATGCAAAGTTTTTGAAGTATAATAGTAGGTCATATAAAGTATTATTATTGACTTGTGAAATAATATAATCAGAAGTAAATGTATTATTTCTTGGACATTTAATATTTCATACACACGAAACGCAATCAGCCTTGAGAATGTTCCAGTAAGCTACATAAGTGTTAGCATCTCTGTTGTACAAAGGAGGCAGATGGTGCCTGTACTTGCTATAATTTAAGTAAAGACTTTTAAAACATCAGCAGCAAGGTTTTACTTGAAACCTTATGCACTTTTGAGCTCCAGTTTTAAGCCATTTTATGTCCCATTAAAAAAAAAAAAAAAAAATTTATACGTCTTGCCATGACTTTTCCTCCCCTGTTCTACTTTTCCTACCCCCTTTCCTAATCTCCTTCTTCACACCTACTGTGAAATGCCTCACCTCAGAAACCTAAGGCTATTAGAGTATAATCTGTTCTTCACTGAAACAATGTTTCCGGACATGCAGGTAAAAGTTGTTCCATTATAGTTATGCTTATTTTTGTCACAGGAGAATCTTCCCCAATGTGTTTTTGCTTGTTTAACATATGGCAAGAAAATCACTATAGAGACTATAATTTAGTCTTTCCAAAACCACTTTCTTCCAACATCCTGAACTTCTTGGCTCTGTACTAAATCCTTCAGTGCAAGATGCTAAGATACACTCGGGATTAATTTAGCCCAATGATTTCTTATGTTTACTTGGAAAATCTTAATCAAGATGAAATTTGATTTAAAAAATGAAGAAAACATCTTTGACAAAACATGGTTCTAAAATATATTTTCCATTTTCTGGTTATCTCTGAAATTTAGAAAAAAGCAAACTGCAAACGGGAACAAAATACATTGTGATGCTAATTATTAACCTGATCAGATAACTGAGGTGATTTTGTCTGCATGGATATTCATGGTTGTATCCTAAAGTATGTCAGTTACAGTTCTGGTTTTTTTAATAAGAAAGCAGACATGAAGTCAGCCATAGGCCTATTTCCTGATCTAGAAATAAAAGACTGGGAACAGCACAAAATGTTTATGCCAGGGAGCTGGGTTCTTGTCTTCCCTCTAAATCTGCAGAAGGTCAGACTGATACGGGAAAGAAGACTTATCCTGGGCTTCTCCTGTCCCATAGCTATTGGCTGGGGCTGTGAAGGGCTTCTGCATGGGTGAGCTTGTTTCTCAAACTCATCTGTCCTGTTTCCAGTTGAGTAAACCTACCCTTACAATGTTGCCCTTCAGAGTTGCATATGCTTTCAGGACAGGGGCTCGGTTTTTTGTCCTAGTACTCACCTCTTATCCTAAAGTAACATCAACATGCTGCATACTTTGCCTGAAACTCCTGCTACATTTATGAAGTCACTGTCTAAAGCAGATATACAAAGTAGAACCTTAGCTGGCTGTGTCTATCTAAACTCCTGCAGTGTCTTGAATTGACTTGAGCAGTACCCAATGCAGCTTGGATTTTAGTTGGCCTGAATTAGGTGTAGGGCAGCTATCTATTGTACCCTTACAGGTACATGGGGAAGGTTCAAAGCAGGGCCTAGGAAATATGACTTTTATAGGGGGAAAAAAGAGTGCTAGATCCACATTTTAGAGATGTCTTTGTTTTGCATGGGAGTCCTGCAATGCAGTCACCATGCTAATGAGCAAGGAGAAAGTAGGAAAGTAGGTGCAATAGCTTATCTGATTCAGGAGAGTACAAAATACACTCTAGACAGGTTAGCAAATAATGCAAAAGCTCAGAGAGCTGATCCAAAAAGATCTGCAGTTTTGGATAGATGCAGCCTTGCCTACAGTTAACCCACTCAGGATTCAAAGGTACTTGTCCGTTCTGTGCAAGCTTAATGTCATCACAGACATTTAAGAGATACATGTATACCATTAAATGTTATATGTGGTCTATAGAAATTTTTATAATGCCTTGATTCTGTATCCCAAAATAGGCTTTGCTGTCTGTGTTATAAAGAGGACTGATTTGATCAGATATGCAGCATGCTTTCAAGGTGAAGACTGCTAAATATGATTGCTATTATTACTATAATATGAAAACCCACACTGTATTTAGCTCTTCAGAAGGAGAGAGAACTTCACTTCTTTATCTCTATTAGAATATGTAGGTGTAAGGTTAAGAGTGTACGGGTTAAGAGCAGCCAGAGTCAGTGTATACTAAATGGGCATATTTGGCAGAAAGAAGGGAAAAAACCTGGTAAACACAGTAAACAGAACCACAAAACTGTCAGCAAAATGTATTTCCTCAGTCAAACAGGGAAGTGCCTGAAAGTTTACACAGGGACCCAGAAAATAAGACAATCTTTCCAGATGCATATACGTGGCATTATATTCTAAAACGTGGGACTCCTATTCCCAATTTTACTCCTTATTTGCAGACACTATACCACATTACAAAAAAGCACAGAACCGTAGCAAAAGCAAAAGTCTAGAAGAAATGCTGAAATAATGGCTGTACTAGGTTTGCAGTCCCTAGAGAGAAAGTGATTAAGAGCAACATATGGTTCGGGCTGTTGCCTCTTTTCTGATTTGTGTGCTTAAGCACACCAGAGGCATGTTCAGTATTTTGCAGATTTTTTAATGTGTTGTCATATTCTAATGATTAGTGGCCAAATTAAGTGGTCTTAATGCATAGTCATCTTCTATTTCAAGCTATTATTGATTTTAATACTTAAAATGCTATCCACCAGCAAACACTTGGGGCTGATGATAATAGTTTGAGTAGATATTAAGAAAGCCAGACATTTGTTTCAAAGTTTGAGACCATGTATTTATTTCAGTAACTAAAATGTTGCAAGATGCTGGTGGCTTTTACCCCTTTAAGAATCCTAATATGTCTGTTAAATGTTGAAAAGGAGCCATCCAATATACACCTGCTTTATGTGCTCTTTCCCTTCATACTTAATCTACCCTATCATGTCTATGTTAGAATTACACAATGCTTTTTCACATCTAGGAACTTTAATTATGTAGCTTAATGCTATTTGTAAATACAGTTGGCCTTTTTTGCCACCCTAAATAAAGATTAGACTTTGTTCTCTGATAATTTGATTTTTATATTTTGTGTTCTCTTTGCATGCTAATATAAAGCATACATTTTTATTTCTTTGTTTTGAGCAATAAAATCATAAAAGTTACCCAAAATGTTGTTAATGTTCCCTGTATGGATGGGTCTTGCTTCCTTACAGTCCTTAGCGCTGTAGAGTTCTGCAGAATGACATATCCTCCAGTCCATAACTGCAGCATTTCACAATATACATCTTTATTTACACTCTTACCAACATGCATCTTTATATACCTGTGTTACAAGCAAAGCATATATATTGAAGCAGCAGGTCTTACAGAAATTCCAGTTGTGGTATTTATTTGTTTCATCTTTCATGTGGAAAGACTTTTATTGTTCCCTTGTGCCAATGTAATACACTATGAAGTTGTAGATCACTTTCATGGTCCTGAATCATGTTGTCATTTTTTACAAATCAAGTTAGTAACAGCTGAAAACCCCCATCCTTTAGCATCCATCTCAGTTTACTCATTTCAGACTGATACTGGCCTCTGAGTTAATTATAGAACATTTTAAGTACTTTTTGCCTCAATTATTCAGTAACAGGGAAGGTAAGGCTACAGCAGAACTTAAGTTTCTCTAGCTAAATTTAAAGCTGTAGGATTACAACTGAATATGAACACTGTAAGTGCAAACTCCATGTGTGTAGCTCTATCCCCCTGAGATCACAGAGATTTTTCGTTCTGTACAAACTGCCTATTAACCACACAGTCTCAGGATGCTTGTAAAGCTGTTGAGTTTCCTCATCAAATGTCCCTGTGAGATGACCTTGTTCACCCCATTTCTACTGTCATTGTCTATTACTTGCCAATATTTCATTCCTTCTCTCACTCTTATACTGATCCCACTGTTACCAGCACCTGTATAGCCTTACCTGCATACTTGCATACAACTGCATTGGCCCCACTGATACATTCTTCCTTGGGTAGGTGTAAGTTAAGTCTGGGCTGTATCTAAAGATAAATGCTAGCTAAAGAAAGGAAGCTGACTTCATGTCCTGGTTTTCAATACATTCTAATCTGTTTTCCCTCCGTTTACCCTCCACCAAAATACATAGTGCCAGGATCGTTGCTTGTAGAGAACTGTTATTAAATATTTGTTTTATTTGAATAGTAGAACTTAATTACCACAGAATTCCGCTATTATTTATCTGCTAAAAACAGTCTTAAAAATAAGCTAGGGATAAAATTCAAAAACAGCTGATCAGGGAATGTGAAAAATGTTATTCTAGTTACTTTTTTTAGTAGCAAAATCTTAGACCTAAAAATATGATACTAACTGTGATTGTAGGTGTGGTTTTGTTGGTCACTGCTTTCACCAAAAAAAGAATTACAATGTTTGGGTTGGGTAGGAAGTCAGAAAATGGGACACAGATTTTCTTCCCTTGTAGACAAAAAAATTCCCATTTTTTATTGAAATAAGTACCTAATAAGTGCAGTTCTCTGAATGATTCAAATTTGAAATAAGAGCCATTTAAAATTAGATAGAATTGAACTCCAGGCCCAGCCTTTTAGTAGCGAGCTCTCTGCTTATGTCAACATTTAACTTTATTGGCACTCTGTCTGAATGCTTTTATATATGGCCTTAGCTTTCTTTAAGCACTTTGGCCAATTTAATCTTGGCTGAAAATATAATCACCAGCTCTACGATGACTGTTTGACTTGGCTTCAGGGAAGAAGCTAATTCCTGGTTAGGTAGCATTGATAGAACAAATATTAGATTTCACATGTGAGGGTGTTCCCTATATATATCTTAGGCACGATCATTCGAAAAACATCATGCCTGAGTAATGATTACTAGTTCAGTCATGTCCTGGTCATTTCCAAAGGGAAATGTGGAATTTGGAAGATGATCTTATTTTGATTCCATTGTTTTTAAATATGTCTCCTAACAAAAGAATGACAACTCCTTCCTTAAGCTTGGAAAAGGATGAAATTAAACATCCAATCAGGGCCGTATTACCATGCTTTGTTTTCCACAGCTTTGATGGATGAACTGATATTTCATACATTCTGGCCATGGAATGAGACCAGAAATGGTCTGTAGAAATAGGGGCAGAAGTTCTTGCCCTTATGTTTCTGTTGTTGTCAGAAGCAAATTGAAAGGCCAATGAGGAAGCAAAACACCCACAGTAGATGTAGTAAGTATTGCTAGTATGAAATTAATTTTCTTGAGCAAAATGGACATAATTCAAAACAACCTGAAAATGGAGAGCAGCTACAATTTGAAAATAATTTGTGTTGTTACATCTTTAATTCACTGTTAATAAGTAAACAGTAACAGTTACAATCACAAAAATAATAATCCTAATAAAACCACAGTGTCAAGCAAACTCTCAAATTCTTCTTTCAGGTCATGCGAAACAACAAAAAAACCAACTATATATTGTCTGGCTTGCTATAGAAGCTGAAATCTGACATTATCTACCTATTTCCAAGTTTTCAGGCTTTACTCTGTTATTACATTTTCTCATATCAACAGATTGTCAGGAGCAATATTGGTAGATTAGTTTACAAATGAGTGCACTAGATTGTTATAGTCGCTTGTTTTCTCTCAGTTCTGAGCATTATTGTACCAATTTATTGTTCAATAAGGAGAACTTACAGTTCATATCAGGATTTTATAGAGTTTCTTTCAAGATAATTCAAGACTTTTTTTCATGCTGGATTGGACTTTGAAAAGGTTATTGATCTTGAACGTTTTTTTCTCTTCTGGATTCTCTTTACAGTGTTTTTATTTTCCAGCACTACTAGGTATTTTCTGATAGATGTTAAGAGACCTTATCCACACCATTTTGGAATAGGACACCATTTTGGAATAGGTCACAAATTGGATTTCTGTGCAAACAAAAACTAGTAGAAAGTAAGCCTGAGCTTTGGACTAGAAGGGAAGGAATCAAACAAACAAAAACAAAAAATCCAAACAAACAAAGAAACAAAGAAAAATCTCTCTTAATTTACTGTAGTTTTGCTATTACAAGCAATTAATTTGGAAGAGACCTCCTACTCCTACTCAGCTGAAGTAAAACTTACTTTCAGCTTATTCTACCCCACCAAGGTATCTGGTGAAAAAATAATATAGGCTACTCTTTCATAACAGTAAGATTCAAAACAGTATCTAGACATAAGCAGCTTGAAGAAAAATAAGATATGAAAGACAAATAAACCTGAATTACAAAGTCTCAGAAGAGCATGAACGGGAGTGATATACAATGTCTAAAGGCACTGGAATATTAGTGACAAGCTACTGCTCAGCATTTCAAGTTGTCACTGAGACTTTCTTGGAGATATGTTTCTTCTATACCTATTGCATGAGTTGCATAACTATTTGACTAATTTTCAAGTTTTCCTTATTACTTTCCTGAAATCAACTATGTGCTCACTTTATTAAGTATGTAAAGAACAGATTCATTTTGTATGCAGTACTGTAGGTCCTTTATCCAAAGAACCTCAAATCTTTCATTAAAACAACATACAGCTGAGCATTAAGCTTGAACACACTAGTAAGACAGCATGCTACTGAACACAGAAATCAGTCTAAGGTAATAGTCTTTCTTCTGAGACATCACTGAGTAAAAGCTAAGCTATTGAAAATACATTTAATCTCATGTAAAAAATACTTCTAAACCTAATTTGCAATAACCAAAAATACGTCCCAGTTCAACATGCTACAAGCTGACATATTGAGATGATACAAAAAGAAGCCTTGGAAGAGCTGTCATGGTTTAAGGACCTCAGCAGTTCGCTCACTCACATCCCCCTCTTTCTTTCCCCCATCCCGGGGAGATGGGGAGGAGAATCGAAAGAATACAACTCCCACAAGTTAAGTACAGTATAGTAACTAAAGTATAATACAAATCACTACTGCTACCACCAATAATAAAAATAATAAGAGAAATACAAAGACAGAGAATACAATTGCTCACCACCTATACCCAGCCTGACCAAGCAGTGAGCCCCCCACCCTTCCAGGTCTCTGCCCTTCATTTTACCATCCTGGGCTTGACATGCTGTGGTATGGAATACCTCTTTGGTCAGTTTGGGTCAGGTGCCCTGTCTCTGCTTCCTCCCGGCTTCTGTTCCTCCTTGGCAGAGCATGAAACTCAGAAAGTCCTTGGTCAGAACAAAATATTACCAAGCAGTAACAGAAAACATAGTTGTTATCAGCACTGTTCTCATGTTCAAAATCAAAACCACAGTGCTATACCAGCTACCAAGAAGCAGAATAATGACTGCTACTGCTGAACTCATGACAGGAGCACAGCAAGTGGCCAAAATCCCAAAAAGGACAAAGATGGCACAGGCAGTGTTCACTGTCTAAAGTCCTGTATACATTATAATAGTACTCTCATTATCAGGTAGGTTATGGACTTTTTAACTTTCCTTCATTCTACCTTGTTCTTGGAGAAAAAAAGTTGGCTGAAGGACTATGTGAGGTTTTTGTACTCTGTGGTACAAAGCTAGTGTGCCTAAACCCAAACTAGTAGAGTGGTCTATTAGTGGCATATTTAGCCACAACACAGTTGAAAAATGAGATAATCTGGAATGTGATAGGGGGAACATGGAAATGATTCCTTACTCCTCTGAACTCTTGCTTCATGTATTATGTACAATTCCAGTAGTAGTATTTGGTATTGTAAGACTTAACATTCTTAAAGAAAAGGTAAGACCAGATATTTGACCCTGGTCTTATACATAAACTACAACAAACCATAGAGATGGAGAATCCAATAAGTCACTAAGCAGTTTGTTTCAACGTGTAGTGGTGCTTAGTATTTAAGATGGACTGTATTTATAATTTTAATTTGTTTGCATTTTTCTTCAGTATCTCTTTTTTAGGTAAGCACATTCTTTGCTACTCAGGTTTTTTGTTTCTACATTATATTTGGACAATATATGAGCACAAATATATGTGCTCATATGAATACTGAAGTCCCTTAAAAAGTTATCCAGCAGTCTAAGAGCGCTGTTTATGACAAGAATTTCAGAAGGTTTAAGGATACCCAGGTAGTTCATTCTTAGCACAACTTCCATTGCTTTGAAAATCTAAGTATTAATTTATAGAACAGCAATCTGCCTTTCAGCCAGTAATAGGTGAGACTTTGTCAGTATCATTTGTCCTGTGAAGCATACTTCTAATCTCGACTCCAGCACCTCTTTAGATTACTAACGCAAAACCAGGCCTCTTTTTTGTCCGAAGCAATTACCTCCATCCTAGTCATGAGATTCAGATTCTTGAAGGTTAGACCATATTTTTCTCTCTTGCAACTTTATACCAATGGATGCCTTAAGAACATTTCGATTTCCTAAACACATATTTGCATGCCAAATAAGCCCTTGCTTTAGAGACAGCGACCAGCAAAGGATATTGCATAATTTTACCTCATGCAGTTTCAAAGATGGAACTACCCCTTCCTAACAGCTTATGTCCTCAGTAATATTATATGAAAAATCAGAAAATTACTTCATAAAACTTTCTAGATATCATCCCTTGGGACACTATTGAATACTACAAAATTTCCATCACTACTGCAAAATATAAATTGCATTTTGCCTCTTCACCTCTGAGATTCCTTGGCAGCTGAGGCTTATTTGTTGTTGGAAGTAGTTTTTCTGTTTGTTTTCAGTTCAAATTGCTGTTATGTATTAGTAAATAATTTCAAGAGATTTTGTTCTCACACCCTTCTTAAAGTTCGAATGACATTTATCAGTTTAATTTTTGTTAAAATGATTCAACCATTAAGTCTCAGTAGCAATAAAAGAAAAAACTTCCAGTGATGTCAGTGTTGGTGTAATTTATATAGAGATGAAACAATTAATATTTATAAACAGAACATCTTAGCAGAGTATAGTATAGAAACAACTTCCACTTTTTTTCCTGGGCAAATGTACACAAAATAGAAGTCTATACATATGAAAGTAATGATTAAAGTCTAAGGAAGTTTGAAATTTTGTTGCTCAGTGACTGCTGCAAATACCATTCTATTAGCCATTGCAGAACTATTGCTGATTTCAACATTTTTTTAGTTTCCCAACAGAGTTATGGCTCCCTGGGTGAGTTGAAGTCCATTGGTAATAAACCTGCTAATTTTAGTAACCTTTCACAGACCACTGAGAAGTTATCCACCAACCCCAGGGAGCTGTCTAACATAACCCTGGAAAAGGTTGATGCACAAAGATACGCATGAACAATTTTGACTGTAAATACAAAAAGTGTCATTATTTTATCCTGACTGTGTACAAAATCTATAAAAAAAGCTAACTGATCCATGATTATTTTTAAGTACCAGTACAATTAAACTTAAAAACCCCAGTGTAATTGTTTGTAAATAATGCATATGTTTGTGATATAACTGTATTTATAAAAACAATGATGATAAAATGAATTTGAAATAAAATGAAATTGAAAATGTGCTTCTCATCTATAGAATCTCAGACCCAAGCGTATATTTGTATATGGATTAGTAAATGCAAATATAAGATATTCTGTAATTGTGTGTTTTTAATTTTGCTGATATTATTTTTTTTCTGTGTAATATTAAAATTTAGAACTTGAGTCTACTCCATCATTCTGCAGTTTCTGGACATTTTGCTGCCTGTACACCTAGGAAAATTCTTTTACTCAGTTTGTAAATACATCTGTACATCATCAATGGAAAAGTGTTGGAGAGGAGAGTATAGCATCTTTATACCTTAAATGTTTTTTTTTTTTTTTAATAATGAAAGAAAGAAGCATGAAAGAACAGATAATACTAAAGAGCATGCCAGAATTTTGTAAAAAATATGACAGATGAACACTACTGAATTATTTTAACCAGGCACAGAGAGGAGCTTCAGTGTCTTTCTATGAGAAACAGATTCAAGTCTAGCACAAATGGGTTTCTTGAGTCAGAATGTTTGAGCCAACGCAGCTATATAATGTGAAAGCAATTCATTTATACAGCAATCATTGAAATAAAAGCAAATGAAATGGGATTGTTAATTCTTCTCAGTATCAGTTATGTTGAAAATACTACCATTTTCTCTTCCTAACTAATCCATTCTAAAGTATATGTTAGCTTAAGATGAATGGGAAATTATTAGGCTTTATGTAAGTAGTCTATAAAATCAGCATTACTTTTTTACTGGAAGATTATGTAGTCCAATTAATGGAAAAGACCCAACTGGACTAAATACTGTATTTTATTGGCTTTTTAGTTAGCAGCCTGCAGTGGTCAGTCATCTGGACTACATTTGAAATATAGCTAAATGGAACCTAACTTAATGAAAAGCCACAGGCTAAAAAGTGAGTGTTCTAAAGCAGACCAGGAGCACTTACTGTACTCAGCACCCACTGATTGCTTTATAAATTAGTAAAAGTATGCCTGAAAATCAAACCAATCTGAAAATACATTTCCTGTCCCTCAAACATCATACTTCAATCTCCCTGTGTTCCGATATTTATTTTCTGTGCTGGGTAACAAACTGGCATCTTTATCTTACTTATATGTGAGGTCACTGGGCATCTATATGTTCTACTCCATTCTGACAAAATCCTCTAGTGCAAGAAAATCTCTCATACATTTTTCTAGAGGCCCAGAAAAGCCCCAGAAGATATATCCAGCCCAAAACTTTGTTGGACACAAAGAAACAGGATGAGAATGTCATATAAAGCACAGAAGACAGGGACTTGAACTGCATCTCAGACACTGATGAATCTGTAATGCACTGAACCTACCTATTCAGCATCAGCCAGATTTTTTTTTGGTCAGCATATGTGTCAGATCTGTGTTATAATTTGTAAACATGTCAACATTTGTTCTTTCTTTCTAGCTGGAGCTTCCCTAGCCAGGCTGATTTCACCTGCATTTCTCCACATGGCTTAACACCATTGTAGCTTTTTTTCTTACAGCTCTTCTTAGACTTATGAGTAAGCTGAAACATAGTCCAAGCACATCAGTATTGATTTCCCCAGGCCACTTACTAGTTGCCTGTGTAATATTCCTAATTGTATACATTCTACCCATTCCATGCAGTTATGTACGGACTGTGGAATGTGTGGCACACAAGGTCAAACAGCTCAACCAGCTGTTGACCCTATAGTCAAAAGTTTCACATTCCTGCTTGTCTTCACAAGAGGCCCTCTGTGTTTCTGAACAGTTCATAGTCTTTGGAAAAGCAGTATGACGTGTGGCTGGATTTCTCCTTGCACAGACTGAAACCTTTCATGCTTTTGCAGCCTGCACCCCTATAGCATTGTGAATGTACAACCAATTTTACGGCATCTTCAAAAAAACAAGGTTGATTATTTTCACAACCACACTTTCTTCCTTCCCAGCAACAAAGATGTAAAAGTTTAACTTCAAGATTACCTGCTTTGGATAATGGCGTTTTTTTTTTTTTTTTTTTTTTTTAGAGATATGTTGGTTGTTTCTTTTCCTTGAAAATTCATACTTCAGCAGTTCAGGCTTTGAGTGACCTTGGCAAATATTCATCTATGGAAAACAGCCTGTTAACAAGACAAAAATATTGACCTTGAACTAACTTCTCTCTAAGAATGAATATTACAGAACTTCATATAGAAGCAAAAGAACCAGATTAGCTTTTCTTTGTTTTCAATTGCCTCACACCTGCTCCTAAGCCTAGTAAGACAGATTAAAATCACAGTAAGGTATGGCAGCACAGATATTAAGACAGAGTTGGAAAAGTAACTGATGTTGTTTCATTTGTATCAATAATATATAATTTTTACCTCTGAAGACTGTGATAAGCCACCTCTGAAGCTTTTGATTGTATTCAGATAAAATAAATCTTTCTGCATGATGTCATATAAAGAAATCAGAGTCCCTCGTTGTTTTGCATTTAAAAGCTAATTGAATGTGTGTCTGATTTCTTTTTCACAAGTTTTTTTTTTTTTGTCAGACAGTTTATTAGGTAAATATCCTAAAGTTTCATTTGTGTCTTCTCTTTCTAAATATGACTTAATGGTTGATAAAAGTATTTCAGAAAAAAAGGCAATGCAGACTTTCATCATATTCTGAGTAAAAAGAGGTAAGAAATAATGATGTTGTTTCCTTTATTTTCAAAGTGTATGATATAATCAAATAAGAATACTAATGAAGCCAAAGGCATCTTGTGAAATAATCTATGTCAATTAAATTTATAAGAATAGCTTTCCATACCTCAGAGGGTATGCATAGAACTCAGCAAATAAGGGCAATTGATAGCAAAAGGAAAAGAGGAAAAGACAGCAAGTTCAAAGAACAAATTATATCAATGTGTACTTCCACATACCTCCCTTCCTCCAGGTTTTAACTTGTAGAGGCTGTTGATCCTGCCTTGTTTTTTTTATTGGTTTTATTTCTCTGGATTTGTTGTTGTTTAGCATTTTTTTATTTGATTAAAACTTTAGATGTTGCTAAAGTTAAAACACCTCTCAATGCATTTGAAATGTTATTTATTTTTTGTAATATTATCAAATAATATAGCTGGAGCTAAAAAAAGGCAAATAGAAAGACTGATTTCATCAAATTCCTCAAAAAAATGTGTTTTTCTGAAGCCTCATTTTGACTTTTTTGGACCAATTCGGAACACAAAAAACTGGGGTTTAATTTTCAGATTTTATGATAAATAGAAATTCCATTTTCAATTTATTTATGTGCATGTATAATATTTGTTCCTTAGGTTTCTGCTCAGAGAATGGAATGGCATAAGAAAGTTTCTTATGAGAATATCTGAGGAGATTATATATTCCTGAGGATCAAAAAATACCATCAATTAACATGTAATGCATTACAAATCATTTCCCTATTGTTAATGATACAAATTTTTGATGATGAGATAGAAAAGAAACTTTCTGAAGGTTTTTTTGCTTTGGCTGGAAAAAAAACAAACATAGAATCACAGAATCATAGGATCATAAATAGGGTTGGAAAGGACCTTAAGGTCATCTACTTCCAACCCCCCTCCTATGGGCAAGGACACTTCCCACTGAACCATGCCACCCAAGGCTCTGTCCAACCTGGCCTTGAACACTGCCAGCGATGGAGCATTCACAGCTTCCCTGGGCAACAGATTCAAGTGCCGCACCACTCTTACAGTAAAGAATTTCTTCCTAAAATCCAGTATAAACTTCCCCTGTTTAAGTTTGAATCTGTTACCCCTTGTCCTATCACTACAGTCCCTCATAAAGAGACCCTCCGCAGCATCCCTATAGGCCCTCTTCAGATATTGGAAGGCTGCTGTGAGGACTCCATGCAGCCTTCTCTTCTCCAGGCTGAACAGCCCCAACTCTCTCAGCCTATCTTCATATGGAAGGTGCTCCAGTCCCTTGATCATCCTTGTGGCCCTCCTTTGGACTTGTTCCAGCAGTTCCATGTCCTTTTTATGTTGAGGACACCAGAACTGAACGAAATACTCCAAGTGATGTCTCACGAGAGCAGAGTAGAGGGGCAGGATCACCTCCCTAGGCCTGCTGGTCACACTTCTTTTGATGCAGCCCAGGATACGGCTGGCTTTCTTGGCTGCAAGCACACACTGCCGGCTCATGACCAACACCCCCATGTTATTCTCCGCAGGGTTGCTCTGAATCTCTTCTCTGCCCAACCTGTAGTTGTGCCTAGGATTGCAGAACTCCAGTTAGGGTCACAAGGGTGCAGTAGAGGTCACCTTCATTGACCTGCTGGTCACACTCCTTTTGATGCAGCCCAGGATACTATTGGCTTTCTGCGCTGGCAGTGCACACTGCTGTCTCATGTTCATTTTCTCATCAACCAACACCCACAAGTCCTTCTCCTCAGGGCTGCTCTGAATCTCTTTCCTGCCCAACCTGTAGCTGTGCCTGGGATTGTTCCTACCCAGCTGTAGGACCTTCCACTTGGCATGGTTAAACTTCATCAGATTGTCACTAGCCCACCTCACAAGCATGTCAAGGTCCCTCTGGATGGCATTCCTTCCCTCCAACGTATCAACCTAACCACACAGCTTGGTGTCACCTGCAGACTTGCTGAGGGCACACTAAATCCCACTGTCTGTGTCACTGACAATGGTGTTGAACAAGACCGATCCCAAAATCACTCCCTGAGGGACACCACTTGTTACTGCTCTCCAGCTGGACATTGAGCCATTTTTGCATGTGGCCATCCAGACAGTTCTTTATCCACCAAGCGGTCCACCTATCAAATTGATGTCTCCCAAGGATGTCGTGTGGGAAAGTGTCAAACGCTTTGCACAAGTCCAGGTAGATGACACCAACTGCTCTACCCCTTTCCATCAGTTCTGTAGCCTCATCATAGAAGGCCACCAGATTGGTCAGGCAGGATTTCCCCTTAATGAATCCATGCTGGCTGTCATCAACCACCTTGTTGTTTTTCATATGCCTCAGTATGCCTTCCATGAGAATCTGATCCAAGATTTTGCCAGGCAGAGAGGTGAGGCTGACTGGTCTGTAGTTCCCCAGATCATGCATTTTCCCCTTCTTGAAAATGGGGGTTATATTTCTCTTTTTCCAGTGGTTGGGAACGTCACCTGACTGCCATGATTTTTTAAATATGATGGACAGTGTCTTAGCAACTTCATCTGCCAGCTCCTTCAGGACCCGCAGATGGATTTCATCAGGTCCCATGGACTTGTATATGTTCAGGTTCCTATGATGGTCTCGAACCAGGTCTTCTCCTACAGTGGGCCCAAGGTCTTCATTCTCACAGTCCCAGCATCTGCCTTCCAAGACTTGAATGGTGTGGTCAGAGCATTTGGCGGTGAAGACTGAGGCAAAGAAGCTGCTAAGAACCTCAGATTTCTCCAAGTCCAGAACAGTAGCCCATGGCGGTTAGCACATGAAGTAACCTTAGAAATAATCTTGGAAGTCATAAATTCATTTATTTAAAATTGTTTTCTTTGCCATGCTTTAAAGAAAAAAAGAAAATGTACGTTGCCTCTAATGATGGAGGAATAATAGGTTTCCTAAAACTGTTTTTTTGTTACATAACAGTCTGAGAATTATAAAGACAGCAAACAAATGAAAAGATTTACACTGCATGTACATGCATTTTATAGTGATCTTACCCAAAAGTGATTAAATAGTAAAACTGATTAAATAGTGAGGTGTTTATAATTGATGAAAACTAAACCAAATATTTTACAAAGGCAGTTATATTTGCAGATAGGTACAAAGCTCCTTTTTTAACTCTTGTGCAATTTTCCAATCATTCTAATATCACAACCATGTTGCATCCTAGTGTTCACATAAGCAAGAATAAAATATTGGAAGTAGGGTGGTCTGTGCAAGGATAAATCTGTATACCTCCCTGAAAACAACCACTTTGCTTCAAACCACATAAAGGTCTTTTAAAAAAACAATATACAGATATTTAACTTTAGAAATATTAATATAAAGCTTTAAATTAATAAAACAGAATTTTACCAATTAATTTGTCTCTGAAGGTCATGTGTAGGGAATAAGGTATCACTCCATTCAGATACCACTAGCTGAATCTACTCCATGTGGTGCCACAATATAAGGGTGTCGGCCCCAGTCATTTAACTATTTAGGGCAGCTTCAGGACATTCATTTCCAAGACACTGTAAGCTGAAATGCTGCTGCTGAGGTAAGATGATGTCATGTTTATAATTTAAAAGCAGTACAATTTAACACATGACTAATTTTGTCTATTTGTTCACATCATTTAGTTCAAGGGACCTCCAGTTTTTGGAGTTGATAAGGGGGGTTCTCTTTGGAAATTCTGACTTGGATATGCATCTACTATATAATTTTTGCATCTAGTAGTTAAGTAGAGATCGTATTATTCCCAAGTGTTTCATTGTTTTATTCTTTCAATCTTTCATCCATCTTTTAAGCTCAGGAAATTCAATACTAATAACTTCTGGCTCAGAGTGCTATTTAAATACTGTCTATGTATGTATTTTGTTTAAATACAACCGAAGTGGCATTTTTTTCTCTCTTTTAAAATTATGTAGTCATGGCAACAAATTCTTTATTTAATATATGAGACAATATCATGACATAATTAAAGGGCATCAAAGAACCAAGAGCCACAAGAATGTAACAATTGAGGATATGATTTTAATCAGTAAATATCAGTGGTCTTTCACTTCAGCAGTGAGAAAGCTTTTAGTCTGTAGTCAGTTTTGCAGTTATATACACTGATATATATCATAACTATCAACCATATCTACCAATCAGCTAATTGTTATTTCAAAGGGTCACAACTGATAGCAAATGGTACGTCTTTCAACTCATGTTGGTTATAATTATTACTTCATAGTTTTTTTCTTCAAGAGTTCAAGTTAAATGCAAATTAAAGTTTCCTCTGCTTTTTACATCTAAAAAGTAAGGTCTCCAGGCCAAGGGACCTTTTCTCCGCTGCATGTTTTACAGCATTTTTCCCAGTAAAGCCTTCCAGTATGAATAATCCCAGAACTGATATCCAGAATTTGATTCTCTTGCCTCCTGCAGACAAACTTAGATTTGATGCTTTTCTGTTTCCAAATTAGTTAGTAACACCAGTGTCCAATTGAAAAGACAGTCATGGGTTAGAACAAGAGCCCATGCTATGTATTCACTTTCAGCATATGGCAGCCTTACTAGCAAATCCTTGAAGCCTATGTTAGGAAATACTGAACTTTCATTGTTACTAGCATCCACCTGTTTTTACAATAATTATTCAAGATAGTTCATTTAATAACTGTCTTTGCTTTTCAATATGGGCCATCATCACAAAATAAGCCAACAAAATAGTTTCTAAAATATTTATTGAGTCTGATATCAGTGATTGAAAACCTGAAGGAATATACACTGAGATAATTTTTTTTTTTTTTTTTCATTTTTCTCTGTGCACACTGTGTTGGCATGTGGGATTTAATCCAGCTAAGGACTGCATGTTCAACATAGCAACATTTGCATACACTATGCAAGGAGAACCACTTGCCCCAAAATGCAAAGTAGAATAGGAATGAAAAATAGAAGAGTAACAAGCATGTAAAAGTACAAAAAGAGCTTCCCTTAGCTCATTAGAGAGTACTAAAACTGGAGACTGGGGGGAGGGGGGGGGGGAAGCTAAGGGGGAAAGGAGAGCTATTGCCATGGTGTTAAGTGTACCTCAAGTTTGCCAATTGAACCAGGCACAGAAAGCAGACCAGGCAAGACAGTTTCTGGTTTGTGTTTCCTTAAGCTCACAACAGAGACAATTAGGTTGAATGGAAAGATTGTGAGTGAAAAAAAAGCAAACCAAAACAAACCAAACCCCAAACAAACCAAACCAAAACCCACTCAGATTTGAATAAAAAGCGTTAATTCATTCAATGGATGGACTGCGCTATAAAAGGTTTAGCTAACTTCTGCTACCTCAGGCAAGTTTAGGAGCAAAACCTTTCTGACTCCAGGCAGGTTGAACACTGCTCTGACAGCCTTTTAAGCTTAAGGTACCCAGCCCTAATGCAGGGAAAGGGGAAGGGGAAGGGGAAGGGGAAG
>JASSUY010043693.1:0-24027 GCA_032466535.1 Forpus xanthops | reverse complement strand
TGTCCAGGATGTAAAAACGGAGAGCAGAGACACGGAAGAGGGGGGGAGCACTGCGTGTCATGGCTTGGTATAAGGTGAAGATCTGTTGTATTCTCTTTCCTTGTATTTCTTTTGTATTACTATTAGTGATAGCCGCAGCAATTTATGTTATACTTCAGTTACTAAACTGTTATCTCAGCCTGTGGGAGCTGCATTCTTTTGATTCTCCATCTCATCCCCACGGGCCTGAGGAAGAAAAAAGGGGGAGTGAGAGAGCGACTGCGCGAGTTTGACAGCCTTAAACCACGACAATATGTATGTACATATGTGTATATATACCTGTGCACAGGGAATTTTCTTATTCATCATCTGAAAGATAGTTTCCTTTTCAAAATCTTCAACTAATTAATATTAAAACATTAGTCCATGTAAGTCCAAATGTAAGCAATCCCATCTTCATAAAAGGATCCCACATAAAAAATATATCACCATTTGTTGTGACCAGAGTTGTATGAAGATTGAATACTTGTGTAGAGTACAACTGGTAAATAAACCTCCAAATCCTTTCATCTTTTATTCTAATATAATATGAACTGGGCTAGTATTACACTGTAGGGTTTTTACTGATGAATTCTTTCTGACAGTAAAAATTGGAAAAATAAAAACCACCTCCAGTTTCTGTTTCACTTCATTGTTAGGTAGGAGAAATCAAAACAATTGTCATTTTCCTGACTGTGTGCTGCCATATGACGTACAAGGGAAAATCTTTTTATGGACTTTCTGTATAAAAATAATAAATAAAAAAAAAAATAAAAAAAAAAAAAAACAAAACAACAAAAACCCAAAAGCGAACAAACAAAACCAGAAAGAAAATGCAACCGAGACATGAATGCTATAGTAGAAACAACATTTCCAGTTAGGAAAGATTTAAGTTCTTAATATAAATACTCCATGAAATGACTTTTCTCCTTATTTAACATAATTAACAGGTTCCACTTACACACTGAGAACGAAGTTGTAACTATACCGTTGTATCTTCAAATCAGAAAGGACTGAACATATATCAAAATTATGTTAACATATTAGTCAGCATTTCTGTTTCAAAGGACTATGGTTTGTCTAAAGCTCTGTTTCTCATTTTTATAAAACCAGGGCATCTTTAAAAATGTATATTTACAAAGTGCCATGCCTATTACTGTCATTATTTTATACACCTCTTTATTTTTCTCTGCCTATCTGCATGTGCTTTGGGTTTTTTACTGTGTAATCTTTTTGAAACTAGAATCCTGGCAAATTTTATGTGAATTATCATGATTATAGCCACTTCTCATCAGAAATAAACAGTAAATAAAATTAATAGGCTTCATAGTGAGAGCTACTTGACCCATACATAGACCTTTCCAGACTAAGCACCAGACTCCACAGTCATGTTTTTAGAATATGGCATGAGATTTACAGAAAATATTAGAGATTTTATTAATCTGTATGGTGATTTCATTTGTTTTTATTCATTCACCTGAAAAAACTGTGAATACCACAAAAGTGTCAGCTAATTACATCAGGCTGTCTCTATTTTCCTGTTTCTTAATTGCCCAGTATCGATGCTATGCTTCAGAATTTTCTTCTCACAACTTCTACATGACCATTAGAAAATGACTTACACTTGCAAGTGTAAATCTTTACACATACTTAAGTTGTGCTAACTCATTAAAGATTTCCTTAAGAGCAATTAAAGGAATAATGAATATTTAAGGTTTTATTTGAGGGGCAGGGGGGCTAGAGGTTAAGAAAAAACATTATCAACACCTCAGAATTCTAGATCTATGTTTCTTTTTCCTTCAATAACATTTTCAGAGGATTTTATTTGCAGCATTCACATTTCCTTCTGAACTAGGTGATGGGAAGTCATTCCTCAGGGACTGCAGGCTGGGAAACCAAACTTGTGAACTGACAAAGATGTTTTGACGTACTCTGAAACAAAGCGTTGATGTGAATAATAGTTGGTGCACATGCTTAGCTTTCTTGATGATGCTGGTTGCCTAGTAACCAGCAAAAGGCATATGTCAGAGAAGAGTTCATAAGAAATAGCTGACATCAATCTCGGCACGGAAAGGGAAAACCACTGATTAGAGCAACTAGATTGTATGTGCAAGAATCCTGTCATGTTTTCATATCATTGAATATCTACGATTCCAAACCTTAATTTACCATATCTGCGGTAGTTCTTAATTAGGGACAGTAATTGTGCCTTTTAAAAGATGTTTTTAAATGTTTATTTGCAGAAGGTGCATAGTGTCCCTCTCAGTAGCGTGTATTGGAAAGATATTGTTCGTTTTGTTCTGCCACCAGTGGGTCAATAGCTTTTTCACTTTATCATAAAGTCACACTGTATTTTGTGTGTGGAGTCACTGAATCTTCAAAACCAAAGGTCACATATGCTGCATGGGAAGTCACAGGGCCAGAGACACATTTTCAAATGTTTTATTCCAGCAGTTGTTTTCTTTGGTATATTCCTCTGGTTAAGCCTTTTATTTTAAACCAAAAACTACACAAGATTTCTAGTAAAATTTTTAACCTTGTTTTTTCAAATATTCAGAAAATTGTACTTATCTTTACCTAAATATTGCATGAAACTTCCTAAATACTCATTTTTTGCTTATATGCCACTAGGATTCACATTTTATGTGACCAGTGTTCTTGTTTATGAGAATTTTTGAGAAAAAATGGAATTTCCAGTGGGATGGTGGTAATTTTAGTCCAATATCTTACTTATTTGTAAAGTTTTTTTCTATTCAGTGTCTTTGTTACAGTAAATGATACTTTTTATACAGAAAGATCACACATCACCATTAGAAAAAAAATTTACAGTAAAGATTTTTTTCTAATGATTTTCCAAAATTATGAAACACTGTTGAATTAGTCAGTCCTATAATACCTACCTGACACGTGTGTGTTTAGCTGAAGCTTGTTATCTCACTGCCCTCTGTTGTCAATGGAGAGGGGCAGCGCACCTTTCTTACGTTGACTTGAACTGCTATCTAAGGGTGCTAATTGTTTCCATTCTAGATGAACAAAATAGGTAACTGACACAGGGTAAAACCGACTCTTTAAGCATCAATATCAGATGGAAGAAAAACTACACTGTTTATCATGCTTTTTTTTTTTCCTGAGTAACGATAATATGATAGGAGCAAACATTTCACACTTCTGTTGCTAATGCTTGTTATTATTAAAACAAAAACTGCTAATCCAGAAAATTAGAAAAGCTATTAATAAGCATTTCTAAAAATCGTTGTTTTGGGTGACTTGCTTATCACCAGAGCAATACTGTTATGAAAGAGATCCATCTGTCTCATATATGAAATCAGATATACAAAATCATTTTCCTTTTTTTCCCTGAAATCATTGACCATGCACAATATATTTTCCAAAGCCTGTAACAAACAGGGCTGCACAGTACTAAGATGTTTCTAGAGTGGGGCCATTCTTCTTTCTCTTTTGCATATATAACTTTTGCACTATCTTCTTGCAAGGCCAGGTTGGATAGGGCTTTGAGAAACCTGGTCTACTGGAAGGTGTCTCTTCTCATGGCAGCAGGAGTTAGAACTAGTTGATCTTTAAAGACACTTCCAACCCAAACCATTCAATGATTCTATTAAAAAAAAAAAAAAAAAATTAAAATAGACAGTAGCATCTTATTTATCAGTGTATTTCAGACACGTTCATTGTGTTTATCCTTCTGCCAGTCTGGGAAATTAAAATTTTAAACTTCAGCTTTATTTTAACTTAGAATCACTATTCAGCATTTTTAAAGTCTGTATCTAAAATAGATGGTGCTTAAAAATTTTGCCGACAAGCACCTGAGAGAAAAAAATTGCTTTATTTTGTATTTGAGTTTTGGTTTCTCTCTTCCTCCTTCTTTCCTCCTTCCACTTTTCACACTTTCACCTCCTTCCCCCAGTTTGGATAGTTTTTCACTGGACAAAAAAAAATGAATGAAAACAGCAACAAGAAAAAAAAGGTTTATTTGCCTTAAATCCACATTAGGTTGCCACTGCTTCTGTAAGAGCAAAATTCAGAACCAATCTCCTACCTTTTAATAACTTGATAAAACAGAATTCATAATCCTGTTGCATCAAAATCACTGCAGAAAATCACACTAGTTTCATTAAAACAGTGCATTTTTCCAAAATTTACCAACAATGTCCTCTTAACTATAATAAATCTCTCTCATATTCTTAATACCAGAAGGAGACATCACTGAGGAAAACAATAGCCTCTCTCCTAAAGGATGGTGAAATATTTTTTTTCTTTACTGAGAAAATGTGGTGGGAGCAGGATTTTAACCCTTATTTTTATTTTATTTCAGAAATTCTGTTTAAATATGTCTTTAGAAATTATCTATTTTCTTTTCTTTGTTCCATGAATTCCTTTAGGCATTATTGATGATGCCAGCTTCCTGTGAACTCTCTCTCAGGAGCTCTTTGAAAGTGCAAAAGAATTCCTCCTTGCTTTCCAGATCCAGACACTTCTCTCCTGAAGCTGCTTGAAATCTGAGAGAAGTTTTGTGTCTTATATATGTTCACTTTTGTACTTAACACAATTGGCACCTTGAACAGAAAAGCACAATTAAAGAAGTAAAATTTCCACAGACATAGCTGCTTCTGAGCTGAGTATAAACATTTTACCATTAAAACTCTTTTTTAGTGCAGGAAATTAGATTCTTTCACTGAGGACATAATTGTTTACCTAGGGGGTTGTATTTTCTTGTTTTATTAACTTTAAATAGTCATATATCTGGGTTTACATAAATTATTACTGAAACAAGACATTTACTCCGCTCTTCAAATATACTGAAGCATTTCTAACATTTGTCTGTTTCCCCTTTTCAGTTGCATAACAGATTAGCAGAGGGCAATAGGTAGCAATGCAGGCTGCCACAGCTATCATAATGGTCACTACTTGAACTGTAAAGCTATTATTTGGAGATTTACTGTGTAAGAAAGTGGCAACCTGCCTTATACGTTTGATCACCTAACGCATCTTTCTGAGAAAATGTTTGTTGTCTACTATTGCTTTCTTGAAACTCTGTGTGACTAGGAAAGCTAACCACTTTGTCATTTTTATATTGTAGAGTAATTTCTGGGGACAGAGAGTAATATGTCCCCGGAATTAGATTTGAAGCTACAAGGAGCCTGTTTTATCTTTTTTTTCTTGTGCATTTTGCCTCAAAATTGATTTATTTCTGTAGGACTTCAATGGAGTTAACCAGAATTTTACCAGTGAATTTTCATTATGAGGTATCAGCAGCTTGACAAGACTGATAGTTTATAAGAGTTAGCTATAGTATCAAAATCTCACGTTGTAAAACTTGTTTTCTTCACAGAAACCATTTTAGTCAGAATATGCATCTTACGAAATATAAAATTATTTACTCTGTCCACAAGAAGTCTACAGAGAGAATATGTAACTTCTCATTTAAATCCACTGCACTCTGATTCATCGTACTTTTGCAATACTCTGAGACCACAGGTTTCATTCAGCATCTGAGAGCAATTTAGTGTTTTCCAACTAAGGGTACTTTTGTAAAGGAGAACTAAACTTTGTGGGAAACAGCTACAGTAGACTTTCATACCTCCCCTTTGCTAAAAATACCACTGATTTTCCTTTTGAAATTCAAAATATTTTCTTATTAGGTCCACCTACATTTCCTGTTCATTTGCTATGCAAAATGTATCTCTGATACCAGGCATTCACTTTCTCTGCTTTTTGATCTTGCCAATATCCAAACAGATGTCCTTTCCTTTCTCATACATCACATCCTCAGTTAACATTTCTATATAACTTTTCTCTGAATCTGGAGAATCTTAGGGATCTGGACAGAGAAAAATAGATATTTTTTTCTGCTTCTTGGACTGTAGCATGATTTCATATCCATGATATAATAATGAATTTAACAGTCTCAGATGTAAAAAATTGCTGACGTTCTCCCAGTATTCTTCCTTCATCTCTACTTGTAATGGTAGTGTAGTGTAGGAGTTGCCCATGCTGCCTAATTTGAAAGAGACTGCTTACTGAATGTAAATTGTTTGTAGTAAAACACATCAGTACCCAGCTTAAGGAATTATACACATTCATTTCTCCTCCTTTTCCTCCCTCCTCCCTTTCATTCCTCTAACCTGCCAGCCATGAACCTTGTTGGCCTGGCAACTTCTGTGTGTTTGTGAAAAGCAAAATGAAACGTGTTTACTACTTTTCTCTTTTATTGTCATAAGAGTATCACATTTTGGTATACTAGTTGTTATAGCATGACCTGTTTGTGGCAGTTTTCATGCAGTAGAAGAGAGTTTTAGAAATTTACAGCAGGCAGCAGGTAGTCTTGTGCTTCATATTGTGTTTTTGAAGTGACTGCCAGTGGAAGCTAGCAGCTTATTGCAGGAAGAGTTCTCAAAAATTCATTTCTTAGACCTTTTTTCCATATGCAGGTATTAGCACTTGACAGGAGAGATCTAAGGCCTGGGACACTTCCTTTTAAGTTAATAGAAAGATTTCCATTTCTTAAAAATTTCAGATGGTTTTTGCATCTAGTCTATTTCTACCGTCAAGGTCATGAATAAAATGTAAGACACATTTTTACAATGCTTCCATTCCATCATATTCTCTGTGTTACAACAAACAAAAGCTGAAAAAATTTTGGAACTGCTCATAAAAAATGAGCCTCAGGTAAAATTTAAGTTGCTTGAAGATAAACAAAGTGCAAGTGAATCCAAGTTATTGGTATTGTCACCTCACTCTGAGAAGGACCCTGTGATTTTTCTTTGGGTGGAGGTAAGTATATTAAATTAAAAAAATGAAAGTTCTCCATTGCAGGTAACCACAACTTTGTACATAAGGTGATTAGAGTGTCAGCAGTAAATATATAGCTGAATCTTTATGTCCACTAGTATCCTTTTATTAAGAGGGCAGACAACAATACCAGGCTGGGGATTAAAGTTCATGTACCTTTCAGCATACATTTGTTTAATGAAAAAAAAACATGAAGAAGTTAAGATAATGTGGGTTGAAAATATATTTGTTTACTTATTTAGGGAGAAGTTACTGAGTACTAAACCATTCATAAACCATTATCTAGGTGCAGTAATTCCTGCAGAAGTATTATGCCTTTACCACATAGGATGTTGCCTTGATTGTTTGTTCTCTTCTTGGTGTAAATTAGTAGCTAGCCACTCTTAATAAATTAGAAAATTAAATAATCAGTTTGCATTTTTGAAGTAATTTTGAAATTGAGCCTACTTGGAGGCGTGCAAGTATCAGCTGCAATCCACAAAGATACCCTAAAAATCTTACTGAAAAGTTGGAGGCACAGGTTAGCCTTATTTTCTTCTGTTCTCCTAGATGACAACTCATTTACACATGACAGCAGTTCTTTATACATAGCTTATAATGTACAAATATTTACATATGTGAATATATTTACATATGTAATATATACCTACATACAAAATGTAACATTTCTACATTATTGCCTTTTTAAAAGATTTATTTGCTTTTCTTCCTGCCCTTATTAAAAAAATCCAACTAAACAAACAAACAAAAAAACTCCATGTGTTTTGTAGCAACAGTCATTATTTTAGCACAAATGACACCATTAAGATATATTACATCAATATCTACATACTAGTTTCTGTGTGTTCCGGAAGATATGACACATTATCTCTCTCATTGTATTACACTCTGTGGCTCTGTAGTTGCTATGTTACAGTCCAAATGTTCCAAGTTTTAAGAAACTTTGAAGTACTTCAAAGTGTTATGAAAAGGGCAATTACAAAATTGCCTACGAGCCTGCACAAAATACAATAATGATACAGTTGACCCATTTTCTTTCTTTAAAAAAATACAGGTTTAAAAGTTTTTGCAGCAATTAAAGAAAGAAGCAAGCAAAATACACCTGAGGTACTCATAATTCCAGCATAGGTGGTGATACTAGATAGACTTCTTTTAATATCATTACTGTTAGATTTCTTACTTGGTTTACAAAATATGAAGCAAGAGAAACCACCTGAAGTGTCTGACCTACTTCTAAATGTATTGTATATGCAAATAAACTAACGAAAAGAGGAACTAAACTAAGCTAATACTTTTTCAGACTAATTTCCTTCTTTCTTTTTTTTTTTTTTTTATGGTGTCTTCACAAAACTAACAATGACTGTATTGCACTTTGCCTACTCAACTCAGTTTATTCATTCTATACTTGTTTAAATCTCATTTCTTGATGATATTCCTCCATTATCTGTTCCTCTACTTGGTTTTGCATGCTACTTGATAAGGAATAAAAATAAATTATGAAGGGCTTTTGTTTTTCTTGAACTCACTCATTCCTTAATAATCTGTAGACAAAACTTTCTGTTATGCCATTGAGTAAAGCTTTTCTGAGGATCAAGTCAGGAGAATATATTTATACCAACAGAATTCAGTCTTGCCTAAAAGGGATTATAAGAGGGTGACCTGTAGAAGTCAATACACTTATGCTACATTACTAATGGTAGCAACTTTTGATTAAGTAGATAGAAAGGAGATCTTTCTCCCTGGAAATGTTATCACTCAGGAGAGAAGGGGAAGCAAATCAGTTTCATGGTGCAGGAATATTCTTCTCTCATTTAGCAATGTTAGGCAACATTTTTATTTCAAGGCTTTTTGCTCGAACCCAGGCACATTTAAAAAAAAGAAAAATGCATTTTTTTTAAAATAATGAGATGTTTGGATTAGTTCCAGTCTTTTAACTTCTCTATCTGGTTATCCTTTGGAAATATTGTGGATATGATGCGTTACTTCTCACATACAAAATCTGTCATTTGTGGAAGTGTTGTAGAGGTAGAGCATACAAGGTTCTACTTTCAGGGAAAATGTAAGTAATGCATTCTGAAAATCTCATAAGTGGCACTTGAAGATAATTTAGAGGCCCAGTTGTCAGATGTTTATAAATCTGCTGCTTGTCTACAGTAGTGTGAGGACTTGTTTCTAGAAGTTAGTCAAAAGTCAGCTTAAATGGCGATTTCTTTCATGTTGCAGTTGTTTAGGGGGAAAGGTGTAATCTTTACTAGGGCTAGTTATAGAAAATAAGACCTCTCTGTGACAGTCTTATTCCTTACACTGTTTGATGTGATTATATGGTCCTGTTAATGACAATTTTTTTGTTATAAAAAGTAGTGTTTCTTCAGAAGTTTCTTTACAATTTTTTTTTTTTTTTTTTTTTTTTTTTTATTTTAAGGCATATTTCACAAAGAAATCCCTAGATACCTGTGAAATTGTGCAACAACACATGCAGATCTTGTTTTCAGAGAGGATGCCTGGATCAAATGGTGCAGTGAACAAATGCCACACTGGAGGGTTGGCATGTAAAGTAAATGGCATGTGGGAATCGGGTATAAATCACCCGTTAATGGAAATGATGCCGCATTGCCACAGATGCAGATTTGTAAAGGCACTTAAACTGGTATGTCAAATTTATCATCCTGATTCCTAGACTGTAATCTAAAAATAGATACCTAGCTTTTAGCTGCCTAAGATTCTACTGATAAATTCATTGTATGCCTAAGGAACATCATTTCTTTTATAGCAGTACAGTCCTGAATTCACTGAGGAGCTCATTACCTTTGTTGTTTGCATTTTTTTTTTTTTTTTTTTTTTTTGCTTTCAAATCCTCCAACTAGATGCACATTCAGATTTTTTTTGTAGCCAGAGGGATATAACATGATAGTTGTGCTCATATTTTCCTTAATAAACACTGACTTGACTGAGAGCTGTACAAAGTGCACTAGGAATGGCTATATTCATCTCACCTGTGCTTTTAGACGGAGCGCTACTATTGGAATTTGTCCAGTAACTTTATAATTAGTGTACTAATCCAGTATTTGGGACAAATGAGTTCTCTGTCTTTCTACCTGCAAGGCGATTCTTGTATACTTTACTTAAAGCAATGCTCTAACTCTTTGCCTTTGGCTGGGCTGGGGTATATGCTCGTGTTGGATGCTCAGAGCTCTTTGCCACTTTGAATAATAAATGCTGTTGGAAGTAACAAAAATAATCCAGATTCAGACAAAAGGGAATTACTTTTTGTAATTTCATAGTTACTGCACCACAGGAAAAAAAAGAGGGATCTAGGTGACGGTCTTTGCTGCAAGACTTGCTTTTACAGGATGTAAACAAACCTCAGAGGACAGGTTTGAAACTGCATAGATGCAAAACAAACTATCAAAAGAGAATTTTCAGCCTGCTCTGTGTTTGCCTGTGCTTCACTGTATCTGAATCCATTTATCATATTGCTGAGTTTAGGCAACAGGAATCAAATTGTTTTGTTTTTTTTGTGGATAGATTTTTATTTTTTTTTTTTCAGTTGAGGCTGTTATGGGATGTTTTACCTCAGCTTCTGTGCAGCTTTTGAAAACAAGTTGAAAAAGTACATAAATAGGTACATACAGAAAGAACTATTCCTCTTCAGCATGCTGCTCATGTCATCTGCCTGTAACATAGCAAATAGGTCACATAATTTTATCCTTTGACAGTGTGGCAGTCAGAATACAAAGGCTGATATTGAGAAATGTTAATCACATCTCAGCTGCTTTTTTGCTCTTAATTTTGTGCTCATCAGTTTTATATAGACTCTGAAATAGGGATTAAAAAGGTGCTTTAAATCATTCATATTAGCTGAACATTAATCTTTTCTGGGCTTCCTCAGAACGTTTTTCTTTCTTTATTCCTTCTTTATGCTTCCTTACTGGCATCTCTTCTTCAGGAATGCTTTTTCAAATTATATTATCAAAGGATCTATGTTCCCTGTCCCTACCTTAATTGCTTTGTTTCCCATTTAGCAGAACATGTGCTGTGTATTGCTCTAGAAACCTTTGAAGAGATCCTAGAGAGCTTGCAGTAAGAGATGCTCCCTGTTCTGAAAACCTTATCTTCTAAGTAGGCAAGAGAGAGAAGGAAGTTGTAAAGGGAGCACTGCTAGCGGCATTTTTACAGATTTGGGACTCTGGTAGGCTTACAAACTTGTCCAAGCAATGCAGACTGTTACTCAGAACTTTTACATTCCCTACTCAACCAGTTTATAACAAGCAAATATCTCAGTTCTGCTTTTCAACTAGGTTCACATGAGCAACATTTGAAAGCTGATAATCCAAAGCCTCTTCCACCTTTTCCTATTTTTCTAAAAGTGGAGGACGTTCTGTGCAAATTGTATACAAATGTTGTGGCATAATAGAGATCTCCAAAAGTCTCTATTTCTTTTCCTGAACTTTCTATTAGTCATTGTAAATATGTTTTTCCTGATTCTGCAGAGAGGGTATGGTAAAACAAAGGACAGAACCAGAATGAGGAAAATGGCAAAAAACTGGACACCCTGTAACCTTACACCACCTGATGCAATGGAAAAGAACTGTAATATGGGGTTATAAAGGCATCCTCTTCCTTTTCTGCTTTTTCACTGCATTCTACTAAGAAACTTCCAGTAATTTTGAGGAAATGGTCAGTGGAGTTTATTACTGCATTGCAGATTTTATCTTTGCTGGTGTAATTTGTTTTAATTCAATTTCTTTCAATATAACAGGTACTGCCATTTCCAAGGAGGTTATCATCATGGTTATTTTCTGGTTCTCACATAGCTGATTTACTATATGGCATTCAGTAAGCTGTCCTTTTGTTGTGGCTTTCAAACAAATTGTGTATGCATCTCTTCATTCACTCACACATCAGAAAAAAAACATCACTAAAGCATGTAAGTTACAGTGCATTGGGCTGCTATATACTAGCATGATCCCACTATCAATGAGGTATACTTTCCCATATGATATGGCAATACTTTTGATCGTAAGTAGCCTTAGTGACTTCTATAGGTTTATCAATTTTCATAAAGTTATAGAGAATTGAATTTCTGAAGCTGGGTTCTAAAATTGGATAGGTCTTCTAGAGTATGTTGAAGGTTTTGCAGCCAGCTGTCTAAGCATCACAACCATCTGTTGGGAATATTTGTTATATACTTGCATAGCTGGTTTTTTTTCAAACCCCAGTTTGCTGGAACTCTGAACCAGATTTTCAGTCTTGGCCTATTGTGATTACTATTCTGGCCTGGAAATTAGTTTCATGCCTTGTAAACGTAAAAGTGTCAGGATTCAAATTCTGATCACAACAGTCTCTTATTCATACAATATCCATATAAAAACCCTAACCAAATCCAAGCCAAAATCTTGGAAGATAATGTGGTGATACAAAAATACTTTAGCAGCTGTCTGTCCTTTTGCAACTTTTTTACCCAGGCTACAAAACTTATTTCCAGGTAATTTTTTTTTTCTGATGTGTTAATTTCATGTAGCTTTATATATGTGAACAAATTCTTCCTTATCTGACCTTCAAAGCAGAGTAACACAGAAGTTATCTTTACTCACTGTGGACAGACCTATGCATTCCCTGCTAGTGAATAAGCAGGTTATCATTAATTTTCCTTATGAGCTCATGTAAGCTGCAGGGTGATTGGGGAGTACTTTCTGCCCACCCACATATTTTTGAGCATCGATGGAGAAATGAGTTTTCTATTGTGGTATGTTAGTAGAAATCTTTGCACACTCAACGTAAAATGATCAAAGGTGTTAACAGTGTTGTAGCACCTTTTTTATTATTATTTTTTTCCATCTGCCTCTCTGCAGAGAAAGTGTTTAGTTAGGATTAGTACAACAATTGTCCTGAATGTAAGGTAAAAATATTTTTGATGCTTAATGCACAGTGCACTGTCTAACATGGACACTCTGGGGACACATGATAATGTAAAAGGTGCAACTTGCTCCTGTAAGTGAGGAAGTCACAGCTGTGTAAGAGATTCTATTGTTTATATAGAAATAATAAAAAAATTGTGGTTATGTACTGTATTTCATACATATTTAGGTTAGCCAGTACATATTCAGGTATTTCTTCTTTATACCACAGCTTTTTAACTTTTTTGTTAATATTTGACAGTTTAAGCATATACAAGTAAACATATTATTAATTTCCATTTAATCACATTTCTGAAAGTCCTGTAGCAGTTGGTTTGTTCTGAAATGGAGAATTTCTATACTACCTCAATCCTATAGACATTAAACAATAAGTATCACACATATTCCAGCTACACATTCAATTTTTCTTAATAGACTATTTGTCAGGAACTTGACATAAAGTAGCATCATATGTGCTTTGTTTTGAAAAAACAGGAAGTCTCATCTGGTTTTGGTATTCAATAATTTGGTAGAAAATGGAAATTAGAATAATAATTTGAGTATCCATGACTACTAATATTCATAATGTAATGTGCATGAAATTTTGGAGGAGTGTAGATGATAATGCATTTGCAGACCCAGTCACATATCTACATCCATGTGTACACAGATAAGTACATCCTCTTTATTGTTATGTGCTTTATTGTTACTCTTCATGCACACTGAAATACACATTGTTTATGTATGGTTTTGTAAAAGCATAAAAGTATATGGGTATTATATATTTGAATACAGTCTAAATTTGCAGAATTGAGATTTAATCATTAATTAACTACTGTACTTTTAGATAGACTGGGTGTAAGATATAAATATGTGAATGCTTGAAAGGTTTGCAATGTAATGTAATATTATGGTTTCAAAACATAGCAATACTTTGACTAGAAAATAGTGAGAATTGGTCAAAGAACAAGAGAGGTAAGAATTGGTTGAGATATCGTGTGTCCAGGAGTGCGAGTTTTGGTACCAATTTCCAAAGAATGGAGGTTATTTATCTGACTGAAGTTGGGTGTAAATAACTGAAGGTTGTTGTGAGTTATCGAAGAATGACTCTGCAGCTTAAGTAGTGTTACTTTCTTGGTTTTATGTGGAGTATCACATTCAAGATCTTGAAGTAGTAGCAGAAAAAAGGCAAAAAATATAATACTTGATGGTTTAAATTATTTGAAAGGGTTAATATTTTCAGAAAGATGAAAATAAATTTAGCTAAGGAAATTTACAGTATTTAAGCCCTCTTGTGATCTGCTAAGGTGATCTTACAAATTGTAGCACATCATCAAATTTAAACATATCCTCTGCCAGGCTTGACAGCAGAAGGAAGGAAGTTTGTTGCAGCTGAACAGGTTTCACAATATTCTTTTTAAGAATTCTTGCAAAGGTAATATTCTGAAGAAAGCACTTAGTGGCATTTCTACAACAAGCAGCATAGATGCAAGCTATGTGTTGCATCCACAAATATATTTTGTTTGAGTTACTGAAAAAATAATAAAGTAAGCCAAATCCATTGGTTCTCTATAGGCTTTTGTGTTCTTTTCTCATTGTCATTTTCCAGCCAACCTATTACTCCTTGCATTAAAGTTCGTAGACTTCTGATACCACTTTGCTTCCATCCTCAGCATCCAAGGAACAGGGCTGTGTAGGTGCTGAAAAGCTCAGAAATGTTCCAAGCAGGTGGAGAGAAGTCCCTGCGCCCCCAATGGAAGATTGTGTCTAAAACCAGAATTTGCTCCATGTAGCCCAAATGACTTGCTGGTGAAAGTGATTAATTCAAATGATCATTTTCTATACTTTGCCTCTACTCTTTAACATACACTGGATATGGTCAACAAAACAAAAAACTACCTTGTGCCTCAGACACTGATGCTGTGTTCTTAGATAGGTCTCATATTACCTTTCAATTTTCAATTTCAAGACAAGACAGCTTCTTTCATGTTTGCTGTTTGAATTTCCGGAATCAGCCAAGTTGGCAGCTATGCAAAGCAATTTAATTCTGCCTGGCACCATAGTCCCATTCCTGTCTCTCAAAGGCTATTCTTTCAAATAATTGAACAACAAAGCAAAGATTACTCACTACTGGACAACACATGTCTTGTCTGGAAACAAATGGGAAAGTGCCTGCCAGCTGTTCAGCAATGTAACACAGAAAAACAAATTATTAAAATACTAGAGAGACTTGAGCCTAAGCAGTAGGTTTCAGATCTTAGTAAAATGCACAGCCCTCTTCTGAAATATGTCTCAATGCTCATAACATTTTTTTTGATCTTATTGTCATATTTCAAATGTGCATTTTTACAAATACATTCTTTGACTATATTCATTGCAAATGTGAAAACTCCACTTGATGTTTCCATTCAGCTAAACCAGTGCAGACAAATTGAAAACATTTATTACACCCCTCTGCTCTCAAGGCTGCAGCAGTCGACATGATTTGAATCACGGAAATGTTACTTGCTGTGAACACAGAATTTAAGTAAAGAATGTTTGCTGCATGATGTGGAACAACCACTGCCTGAATTCTAAATCTTTGTTGTTTCTGTTTCCATTAATTGATACCGTGTATTGTAATTAGTCTTTTGAAACTGAGCAAGTCAACATTTTCTGAATTAAGGAAAAAAAAAAAAAACAAATCACAAAGCAAACCAAAAGGTTCAGAATGGGGTATTCACTTTCCAAAAAAACTGATTTATTTCTCTGTCAGTTGCTGTTAGATAGTACACTACAAAATTAAATAGAAGGACTGAAAATTTAAGAAAATCTAACAATAAAAGGTTGGCAGTTATATATTAGTATTATACATGCACTCAGATTCTGACACCATGCTATGCATAAACAAACAAAACAAAGCAAATTTTAAAAAATAGCAAATATCTTGTTATTTCTTTATCTTTCTATAGTTTTAGGCCTAACATTTTTTGGCAACTTTAATAAAAGTTAAGCTAGAAAAGAAATGATAAAATGAGATTATATTGGTATAACCAAAATTTAACATAAATATTTTACTGGGGTGTTATTGAACCAGAGGTCAAAACTCATCTATGGAAATTTGCCAGTTCTTATAATCAACACAATGTTAGGAAAGTCTGTTCATAGGATAATGGCAAATAAGATGCTGCTGGAGTTGCTTAAGTCCTTATAAAAAAATGGAATGTAGGAAATGTTTAAGACTACTTACTATCTCAGTTTGGTAAAGCTTTCATCAGAAGTTCTATCTTAGAATCAATTGAGTTTTCTGTGATTGACAAGTATGTGCATGTAGTCAACTTCCACATTTTTGTTTCTTCTTAATCATCCCCAGCTGTAGGTGGGGCAAATCCCAGGTTTCTGGGATCTGTGTAAGGACTGGGAGTTTTGTTACTTCATGGAAATGTTTTAGATGTAAATTCGCAACATTTGGAAACGGCTGAGAGCTGCATTAATGAAATTACTTGAGCTTCCCATTCTTTCTCCTACTCTTGCTTGGCCATGGCACTGAAGCTCTTTTCTGAACCTAATGATAAGCTGTAAATATGACACAGAGGTTAGGTGGGTGCTGAGAAAAAGTTGGATACATAAAGGTTACCATGATATTGTGCTATAAAGAAGCTGGCAAAATCATGCATCTGAATTTTTCAGTTCAACTTTCTTCTCCTACAGCTACAACTACACTGAGATGTTGAGGATGTGGGGGAAAAAAAAAAAAATCAAAACAAAACAACAAACCAACCAAAAACAAACAAACAAAAAAAAAAAAAAACCCAAAAAAAAAACTGTGAGAAGTTTGTGAAAGACTTACATGTGATGTGCAGGAAGTTATATACCTTTTCCCTCATATTCTGAAGTTAGCCTTCAAATTTGTCAACTGGTTTGCATAAAGTGAGATTTAAAACAGTTTTTCTACTTTCACTGAAGACCTGAAAAATAAGGACTTAAAAGATTCCCAAGGGTAAGGAAGAATGAGATTTAATGTCTTTTTTTATAGACATTGAGAAACTTTAAATGGGGAGAGTAATACCTACATAAGAAAAATGCATGTGGACCATTTATCAGAACATATCAAGCTTGCTGGGATTAACTGAGCTCATGCTGAAATCCATTTTTTTATCTTGCGTAGGTATAAAAAAGCCTTTTCTTTTTCCTCTTCTAACAAAAAAGTAGCAGCAAAGTAAATTGCAAGAAGCAAAATATGTGCTATAGCTCAGGCATGTGAAAGGTGGATGGCACATCCATTCTGGTTCTCAGAACAGTAATAATTGCTGTAGACACACCTCTAAGAGCACTTTCTCTTTTGCATGTTGCAACAAACCATTTGTAAATCCTCAAAACCAAGCGGTATGTAAAAACAATATTTGTGCTTGTCATCTCAGAATCAATTTTTCCCTTGTGTCCATAGTGAAACTGATTACAGGTTATATAAATGCAAGTTTTATCATGACAGCAGAACAGAACTGATACAGCATAATAATTTATTCATTAAAGTGTAAATGAGCAAATTATAATAAGAAGTAGTTCTATAGTTTGCTTCTGCTACTTTCGTAAATCTAAACAAGTATATTCAAACTGATGGCTGCCCAAGAAAAAGCTTTGCAAATCTCTTCAGTTTAATCTGTTCTGCCTCCCCTAGAACAGTGGTTACAATGTATTATTAAAGAGATATAAGGCTTCTGCAGTCAAATGTTGAGAGCTCATTAAAGGCTGAGTGGAAAAGGAACTGGGAGTAGGGGAAAAGGAGGGAAGAGAATAAAACTGCAGATCTGCTGGATTACTTGTGCTAAAATTCTTGATTCTGTGATTGTAGGAGCAAAGAAAACCTGGCAGGTTTTGTGTTTGTGAAATGTAACTAAAAGTATTGTTTCCACTCATTTAAGAAAGGATCTTGTTAGTACATTAAAAACATCCAGCTTCTTGCACATGATGCTTGGCTTTAACTGGGGGAGTAGTGGGAAGAGACTGCAAATACCAGATATTTTTCACTGGCAAGTATAAGGAGGGAAGCAACAAAGGTTTATAATACTAAACACAATGGCAAAATCCTCTGCAATGTATATTGCAGGTAGCAAAAAAAAAACCAAACAAAACAGGTAGCAATTCAAGCTGATCTTTGAAATGTTCTTTGGAGTGGTATGCAAATATTTTCCTTTTTGGTGTGATGATCAAATAAACAAAGACAAAATGAAAGTCTTTTAACGCTCCAGTTTAGGCATTTGATTAATGCATGAATAATGTTAGTTGTGCCTCAGTGATTGAGTTTCTCTGCAGCATGTTACATTTCTTGGACAACAGGTAATTAAGTTTCATCAGCATAACAACTTGGTCAGTGTTTAAGTGCACTTTACAGTTGTATTTTTAATGGAGCGACAATTTGTCTAACCTTTTATAAAGACAAGAGTGGCACTTAAATGTTTTTGCTTGACTGATGTAGCTAAATCTTTAGCATTCCACTACCATATTAAAATAACAGCTACAAGTTTGACTCTGGCTGGCTTCAGATAGCAGCATAATTACAGCACAATTTTGAGGTGGTCTGCAGGTGTGGAACACCCCGGAGAGTCACTACACCAGGGTGACATTTTCAGATAGAGAAATTGCTATAAATTTGGAGTCAATCTACTGGGGGAGAAGATGCAGATAAATCAACCATTCAGGAGATCACTTGCATCTTAGATGAAGCAGATCAAATGAAAAGAACACTTACACCTGTCATGGTTTAAGCCCAGCCTGTAACTCAAGACCACGCAGCCATTCCCTCACTCTCCACCTTCTTCCTCCCTCCCAGCTCATGACAGGATGGGGAGGAGAATCGAAAGAATGTAAATCTCAGGGGTTGAGATCTGAACAGTTCAGTAACTAAAGTATAATACAAAACTACTACTGTTAGCACCAATAATAATAAGGGAAATAACAAGGGGAGAGAATATAAAACTAAAAAGGTAAAAAAACCCAACAATAAACACAAGTGATGCACAATACTGTTGCTCACCACCCACCAATCGATACCCAGCCTAAGTGATCAGTGACCCAGATCACTGAGCAGTGATCTGGCCTTCTGGGTAACTCCCCTCAGTTTATATACCGAGCATGATGTGCTAGTTTGAGTCAGGTGTCCTGTCTCTGCTTTCTCCCAGCTCCTTACTGGCAGAGCATGAGACTGAAAAAGTCCTTGATTGGAGTAAACATTACTTAGCAACAACTAAAAACATCAGTGTGTTATCAGTATTCTTCACAAAAAAAAAAAAAAAAAAAACAAAACAACAACAAAAACTAAACCCAAAACACACCACTGCACCCGCAACAAACGAGAAAAATAACTGTTACAGCTGAACCCAGGACACACTCATTGAAGTAAATGGAAAATGAAATTAAACTATAGGTAGACCATGACAGGTTAAGCTTATATTTTTGATAACTGGTCTTCCAGGTAATCTTAGTAGTTAGTCTAATCACAGAAACTTCAGTGCAGCACTGACAGTAAATCACTGAAAAAGTACCAAATGGGGAACTGCTAACTGGGATGGGAAAGCAGAGCAGTAGCACAAGAACTAAAAAGCAATGATGAGAGCGAGTCCAAAGTTTCAGGTATTTAGTTCTGTATTTTCATGTTTTCTAAATCTTGCTCAAAACCACAACTGCCCATCTTGGAGCAAACACTGTTGAATTGTGTGGAGACAAATTGAAAGGCTGAAGAGGCTCTGCTAGTGGAAATATTCAAAGACTAGAGTAGAGAAGTATATTAATTCTGTTGATGACATCAAGCCATGGAAATGTTAAGCTGGAGGGTGTGAGTAGTCGGAGGTGGACAAATACTATGTAGGAAGAACTGATTGTCCTCAGGTGTCATGACTGAACTAGGATGAAATTTTATAGTTTCAGGTATGCAGTTAAAGATTAGTAACAGTAATTTTACTATTAGATCATTTACTGGTAATGAACATGGGTAGAAAGTCTTGATTACAGTGGTTGGACACAGCCAGTACTTCAAGTAAGATTCAGCTTATAAAAAGGCAAAGTCAGCTTAAGATCAAGCCTAAGTTAACCTAAAGATTTGGGAGAATATTAATAGCTTTTTACAAGGCACTGAGAAGATGCTGTCTTTGGTACAGTTTTTTCAATGTCCAAAAAAGATAATGAACAAAAAGCAAAGATGCTTCAGTTCAGCCTCTCTCAAGTTCTTCAGACACTGAACTCCTAATGATGAGCCTAATGCCCCCTGAAATAATTGGTTTCAGTGGGAGCTTGTGACCTAAATAGGAGTTAGGCACACAAATACCTTAGAGGACCTGATCCTAAGATTTGCACTTTACCAAGAGAGTAGCTTAGAATGTATACAACTGTTCTTTCTAAATCCTTCAGGGATATAAACACTTGTGAGAGAGAAGAAACACATATGCAACAGGTAATATTTTACAAAAAAGGAATGAGTACACAGAGGTAATGAACAAATCTAGGCTAAAAGCAGGCTTCCAGCAACCACAATTAAAAAGTTTGGGAGGTGGGGGTCAGGCAGAGATGGCAACCTCCTGACCTAAACATTAAGGGCTGAAATGTTTTAGTATATTTATGGATGTGATTGTGAAATATACTAGCTCATAACAGCAGGACTGTACTTTGTTCTGAAAACATCTGGAGAGTGGTTGCAAATGCCACTAGTCCTAAATAAATCATGATACATGATATATATGTTAAACCTGATCCTTGTTTTTATCTAAAAGGTGGATGGAATGAAATTTCATTACCTCTTGATAACATCTTATGTCTCCGTATCTGTGTAAAAATGGGTCAGACCTTAAATAAAAGCAGTAAATGGAGATTAGGGCTTCTAAGGGTATATGTTGTTACTTTTTGATATGAGAAACTACTCCTAACAGTTACTGAAAATATCATCCAAAATATCTTTTTCAGCAAATTAAAATACTTATGCATTGGGAAATGCTTCTGGATTAAGATTGCAAAATTTCTTCTGTATGTTTTGTTTCCATTTTCTGAATCAATTTCCTGCTGTATCTACAGCAAAATTGAAATCATTAATCAACTATGACTTCTTAAAAAAAATTTAGTGCTGAATTTAATGAAAAAATCTCTAAACACATCTATGTAACTTTGCTGCTTCTACAGGTGTCATTCTTGTCCCATCCTACAGCTTCTGTAGGGGCTATAGAATTGCTAACATCTCACTCCTGGAATAGGTCTTGCAGGACATCTGCATATTTTGCCTTGGGCTGAAGCAGTAAAACACTTCCCTAATCCAGATCAATGGCAAAGATACTTCTGCCACTCATGAGTAAGGTAGGATTAGAGCCCATGTGTTTTACATCTTCCTTTTCTTTGCTCTATGAAGAAAGTGACTTATCAGTATCACGTTTTGCCTATGCTGACTTTGTCTGTGAAGCATGAGCCAGATAAAACGAATGTACAGCTCAGGATCTTTCTGAATTGATTTCTTTCTGTGGAGAACCATGGTTGGTAGACAGATAGATTATTAAAGGAGGAGGCGGGAATAGGGGGAACCAGGAGCACCTGGCTACTGTGATATATTTCCGTTAAGATTGGTTGATGTCAATATCTTTTTTGCTTCAAAGCCAAGCTCATACAAGCACGCTATTACCGTGTTCTTGCTTCTTTTTGGTAAAGTATCACTGTGGCAATGGTGCAAGACTTATGGGTTCTTGGAAACAGCTTACTTTGAACAAGTTTCACCTGTATAATTTTTCTTTTACAAAACCAGATCAAAATACAGGTTTTGATCAAGTGCACTGCAGTCTCCAATATAAAGCACACAGGCATCCTTCTTCTCTCAAGATAAATGTAGTATGACCTTCTCAACTACTGTGATTACAACTGGTAATGCAGCTGTCTCTAAGTCCTTTTCTCTTTTTTTTTTGAAACTGATACATATTAACTGAGATATTTGGATAAAACATTATTTAAGGATAGTGAACTGCATAATAACCTTAAAATAGTATCTCTTTTCACGGCTGCCTTACAAAAATATCACTTCCATTACTATGCATTTCATAGGTTTGACTTAGTGATTCATGAAACAAAAATTACAGTGTCAATTATACAAACTCCAAAATATTTTGAGCTCCTTACAGTATTTCCCTTAGATGTGCCCTTCATTTTGGCCATTAACATTTGACATTGGAGCTGTAGTATTTTGATCAGTCTAACCTAAGCATTAGTTTCAAATTAACATGATGTCCTGCTAAATGATAGGACCTGGATCATTTATAGAAGCTCTGCTTTGTAAGAAAAAAAAAAAAAAAAGGAATTTATCTTTAGTTTCAATATAAACTTCCAACAACATTGAACTGCTGCACTTAAGGCATCAGTATTTACTCAGATAAATGGACAACACTTCATGCAAAGTAGAATTATATGAAAAATTTCCCCACAGACTGAATATAGTTCTGGAAAGCAAACCATCATTCCTTCAAAGTAAGCTTAGCTCCAGATACTCCTTCCATATGCAATTGAAAAGCAGTTCAGCTGCCCTACAGCCAAACATGACCTTGAATTAGAGGAGTTTATGTTTCAGTCTGAAAGTCAATTTGAAACATCTGTTCTCACTAAAAGCAGATGATTTTTCTAAGAAGCTGTTTTGTTTTAGCCGTAGTAATGCACAGCCCCCCACATTACAGAAAGCCTTGAAGTCTGCAAAACATACCTCAAACCTGATGATGGACTTTTTTATAAACCCTTTTTTTTTTTTTTTAAGAAGTGAAATAGCAGCTAAATATGAATCTATGGATTTCAGAATTAATTTCTTTGATTATTTTGTGATCAAGAACCTTACTAATAATGAAAGGAAAAAGATTACTGTGCCTGTTTGTACGACAATGGTACGTCCTTGTACTTCTGCAGAGTGTTCTTGTTATCTTTTAAGCTTTCTGGAGAGGTAGTAGTGCTTCTCCATTTCAGAGGCATGCAGTTGAAATCACAAGGAATGAGCATGTTGCCTACAGTAGTATCATATTTCCGGAAAAATACTCTTTAATAAATAGGATTTTAGAAAGATTTCACCCCAAATTTCTGAGGCAGTCCCAGAGAAGTGGCGTCTGAGCCAGGAGCTGATGATTCCACAGAAAATCAAGGCTTCTGGGAGACTGCACTTGAAATGTCCTTAAGAACTGATAAACATACCCTCAACACAGTGATGTGTCGGAATCTCTGCAGGAGTAAAATATCCTTTTAAAAGATAGGATGTACTAGCACTTCGGTTTATCGTGAGAGGGCCTGTAATCAACATTATATGTAAGAGTGATATAGGTAATGTCTAATGTAGTCATATTGCACTCACCAGGTTGAAATATTGGATGGGGCAGCCAGGAATCCTGAAGGTCTTATTTCTGGAGATCTAGCAGGATCTCTGAACCACTTTGCAGGCACCTCTCAGGGAAAGTTGTTCCTGTAAAAGACCAATTCATCTGCAAAAGTATACCAGTTCATTTCCAATACAGCCTCCATTATGAAACCATCTGAAGTCCCGACATACAGCTAACCTATGGTTTTTTTCTTCATACATTTCTATGTGAAGCCAGATGTATTCTAAGCATGGGGAGGTGGAGTGTGGGGAGAAAAGTGGTGTGGAACAACGGGATGGGACAAGGTATGCGTTGCAGCCTGCTCTGCTCGCTGTTAAACTGCCATAAGCTTTAGGGGAGTATATCAAGTTTGCAGGATATCGTATATAAAATACAGGGCAGTTCCAACAAGGAAAGCATGGAACATGTATATACTGGGACCTTACTTGTGTTTTGCAAACTATTTAAATGCGAAGCTGACCAAACTTCCTGAACCAGGTGTCATATTTAAAAACCCTGCATGAAGACATATACCTTAGATGAAGAAGCTATGAAGTGTGGGAGTATTAGATTAGTGGGAGATAAAAAGCCAAATGTTCAAACTACCCAACTGTCTCTGCGCCAGCTCATCTCTGTTGTTGACTGTGTGTCACAAGCTCAGCAGAGGAATAACACAAGGGACCTGTAAGCCAGCTACTTATGAGCTCCTTAAAAGCTCACCAGCTGATAGCTCCTGCTGTAAAGAATCTGACATCCACTGACCTACGGGAGAAAGATGATTTAAAAAAAAAAAAAAAAAAAAAAATGAGTTCATAAACTCCCTAAAGGCTTGTTTGTCTGTCCATGTCCTTAAATGTTTTTAGAAATCTGGTGCTTAGCTAATATTTTTTCATGAAATAGCTCATTCTTTAAGTAAGCATATTTAGGTGACATATCTACTATATTAGTGAATTCAGAAGAAGATGATGCCT
>JASSUY010043692.1:0-13873 GCA_032466535.1 Forpus xanthops | reverse complement strand
TGCCCCATCCCTGCAGTGTTGAAGGCCAGGTTGGACACAGGGCTTGGAGCAAGCTGCTCTATGGAAGGTGTCCCTGTTCATGGCAGGGGTTGGAGCTGGAGGAGCTTTAAAGTCCCTTACAATTCTAGGATTCTATGATTTCCAGCATTCTGGGAATGTCAGCAGCAGAAGCAATAGCACAGATGAAGGGCAATATGTGGTTTTTTTGGAGACCCATGTCAACTTCTCATGAAAACCAGCAGTGAAATTCATTTCCATCCTCCAGGGTCCAGGCCAAGAGAAGGGGATTCTTCCACCAGCACACACATGTATTCATGCCCCATCTGCAGGTGCAGTATTATCAGGGGACCACGGCTGGCCACACCATGCCACTCCTTGCAGCAGCAAGGCACATAGGGCAGCTTCCAGCTCTGCCCTTCTCTCCCTGCCCAGGTCCCAGTAGCAGGCACCTCAAGGAAACCATTTCCTACCTTCTTTTAGAGACACCCAAGGACGGGGAATGCTGTAGCACACGAGAGCATGATGGGCTTTAAAACTACACAGAACTGGACAAGAATCAAGAATGGGTTAGGGAAGAATTTTTTGTCTCCCTTTAAAAGCATCATCTCTGGGTTTTTTTGTTGGAGAAGCTGCACAGGCAGCTGCGTGTTTCCTTACAAATGCTTCTGAGTAAGAGGGTATAAACTCTTTTTTGTGCACAGTTTGATTCTTGTGACTTTCTTTCATCTGCAAATACTCAATATAAAACATCTATTTGATCTACATGTTGCAGTCTAGTTCAACATCATCTTTATCAAGAAAGCTATCTCAGCTGTCATTCACAAGTCAGACCACACAGGCCTGCAGTTACAACCGCACCAAAGCTAATGCTTCCAAATGTGTCCCAAAACTCATGTCTTTAGTCTCTAGACACTTCACAACTAACAGGCATTCCATAAATTCCTGCTGAAGATGCAGGGAAGCTGCAGGTGCTCAGTACTGATAACTAAACACTGATTATGCTTTCCCTACCCTCTTGCTGACAGCCTTCTATAGCCCCATCTCCACCCCGTACACATCAGGTCATTCCAGTTCCAAGATCTCCTAAAGACCTACTGAGGGCTTTCCTGGGAATGAAGCATCTCAGGCATGACAAACAGGAGACACCCTCTTGTGCACAAAGGTACTTATCCTCTTAAGAAGGAAGATACATTAATTAAAACATTGTCTTGTAAATAACCACACAATTGACTCATGATAGGGAATGTCTGCAGACAGCATGAGATCAGTTTCTCATGGCTTCTTCATCAGCTGTAATTAGTGAGGAAAACACAAAGCCTTATTTTTCCAGCAGGGATTTCTTTTAGGATTAGAATCACTTGACATCCATTTTCCTTATCTCCCATCAGTTTACCCATCCATTTTGCTAAGAGCCTGGAGCACTTTATCCATATTAACTCTGTCTCATTGGAGCAATCCATCTTCTCAACTGCTACAGGCACTTCCTCGGTGCAGCACACAGCCCTGGGAAAAGGAGCAAGTCTTCAGGCTCTGACCCCATGGAAGCAAATAAAGCCTGGATGGTAGGGCAGATACCGGATCCTCGTACCATCCTCTTCTGAGCTTGCCTGAGAGCTATCCTCTCTGGTGATTCTTATCAACTGTTGCATCTCCATTACCATCATGGTTTTTCTATTCCCAACCCTTGGTTAAGCAGAACTAAAAATGCAAAACCCTGTATCTGAAGAAAGGAACAGAAAAAAAACTGAAGAAAAACACATAGCCCCTGCTCTACTGCTCCAATTTAGCAGTCCCCCTCTGCTTAGTAGTACCTGCATGTATATTTATGCATATGATTAATATCCATTCACATGAGCACATATTTAAATGCTTTGGTAAACCAGATGAGCAGAAGCATATGATGAAATGTTTGTTGAATTAAGGCCTCTGGTGGAAAAGTCCCTTGCCAAAACCACTCAACAGCCACCAAGTGCACTGCCTCCTCAGACTGTGTTTGCATGCTCTGATTTAGTCATTTTCACCACTTTCCAAAACAAGGTAGTTCCATTGCACAAACCTACCTTGGTGGGGAGAACAAATACATGCTTGTTAGTACTTAAACCAGTTTAAGTCAGTACATGCTGGGTACAACAAAGAACCAAAAGCACAGGCTGTTAATTTGAAATCAGAACGAGTCACTACAGACTGGAACCACAGTCATGGAATCCTAGAATGGTTTGGGTTGGAAGGGACCTTAAGGCTCATCTAGCTGCAACCCCTGCCATGAGCAGGGACACCTTCCACTAGAGCAGCTTGCTCCAAGCCCCATCCAGCCTGGCCTTGAACACTGCCAGGGATGGGGCAGTCGCAGCTCCTCTAACAGGGAAGAACTTTTTCCAGTCACATGGAATCTTACTCATTTTGGCTCTTCACCCCATAATGGTGATACAACAAACACTGCTTTCTCTGTCATAGAATCATAGAATAGTCAGGGTTGGAAAGGACCTTAAGATCATCCAGTTCCAACCCCTTGCCATGGGCAGGGACACCTCCCACTAAACCATGCCACTCAAGGCTATGTCCAACACAGCCTTGAATACCATCAGGGATGAAGCATTCACAACTTCCCTCGGCAACCCATTCCAGTGCCTCATCACCCTCACAGTAAAGAATTTCTTCCTCAGATCCAATCTAAACTTCCCTGTTTAAGTTTGAACCCATCACCCCTTTTTCCTCTCACTACAGTCCCTAATGAAGAGTCCTTCCCCAGCATCTCTATAGGCCCCCTTCAGATACTGGAAGGCTGCCATGAGGTCTCCACTCAGCCTTCTCTTCTCCAGGCTCAACAGCCCCAACTCTCCCATCCTATCTCCATACAGGAGTTGCTCCAGTCCCCTGATCATCCTCGTGGCCTCCTCTGCACTTGTTCCAACAGTTCCATGACCTTTTTATGTTGAGGACACCAGAACTGCACACAATACTCCAAGTGAGATTTCATGAGAGCAGAGCAGAGGGGCAGGACCATCTCCTTTGACCTGCTCCTTTTGTCATGTCTCACTACTCAACTAAATGAGCAATTGAAGTGCCAGGTTTATTTTATATCCCAGTTTGTGCTTTGTTAGTTCTGTTTTGTATCATTTATTTATGGTACCCAGCTGTGGTTTACCTCAAGCAACATGGCAATGCTCAGATTTTCAAGATAAATGCAAGCAAACACAAGGCAACATATAGGTAATTTCATCAGTAACAAATAGCAAATCTAATCTAAAAATACAAAACCATTAAAAAAAACCCTCAATAAACCTTTCTCTACACAACAGTTTATCATCTCCTGCCAAAGTAATTTTTCCAAGGCCAATCCAAACTTGCTGCATTCCCAACACAATGTAAAAGGCTGATGGAAGAATCACCTCAGAGTATGAAATGCCCTCAGATTTTTAAACATCACCATGCATTTAGAAGCTGACCACCATAAACACCCTTACGTATTGTGGGACTGGCCTTTGTATCGACATTAAAAATATACCCTGAAGATAAGATGCTCCTGATACTGTTCTTGCACCAAATGTTTACTCAAGTAAAGAGGCCAAATGATGAAACACCGCCCTACACAGAGAAAAGAGAATACACACAATGAAGTAGTTGTAACACAAATATTTCACAACCCTCCTGAAAGTAAAGCCAGAGCCCTAAGGACACATGCATTTTTAAGGTACAATCTAAAGCAAAGTACCATCTAGATATGGCAAACAGCACAGACAAATGCGTGTCATTTTAATGTGACCTGTTTTATGGCAGTAGCTAATAAATGCTCTAAACCAAACTATTGTAATCATCGATGCTCTAACACCAGTGCTCTTCTGCCCAGCACTTAACACATGTCTTTGAAGCATCAAGGATAAGCTGCCACCAGCGGTATCACATCTAACTCAACTTCTCACCAGTGCAGGACTCCTCAAAGCCAGACCACGTGAGCCCAAAAATTAAAGGTGGAAGAGTTCAAATAAACCAGGAGCCTTCAAAATACAGTCAAAATATGCAGGTTGGAGCTACTTGTGTTTCCAAAATGATTCCTCAATCCATATTCAAACACTCACGTGTATTCTGGACTCCAAAATCTGACCGCTGTCCTTATCTTTCCCTTTTAAACAGGTCTCGAGGTATGCAAGGGGGATCCTGAGGAGCATGTAAGCTTTAATTTCAATGGAAAGCTTCTGCTTAAGAAGAAGGTTATCTCGTTTTGAGATTTCTATTAAAAACTAATCCCTCTTCTGGAGAGACAGTGAGACAAGGACAGGTTCTGAGGTAGCTCTAACGGGAGGTGGCTTTTCAGGAACAGCCGCTTGCTGCCCGTATGAACTGTTCTGCTTTCCCCTTTAGCAGGCCTGTGTCAAACGCAAGACTCAATAACCCCACTTTGGGTGTCAACATTGGCTTTTTACCCCTGACATTTTAACCAAAATGGAGATTCTCCCAGAAGAGAGATGCCGCAAAGAAGGAAAATGAAAGGTAGAACAGCAGGAGGTGAAACAGCAACTGAAATGATGGCAGAAGCACTTAGACAAATCAGGCAATTAACAAAAACACAGTGCAAGTACCTCAGAAGTTAAGTTTCTAAATGAAAACATGTTTTTACATTCTTTGTATGACTTGCAGACTATTTCCTGAAGACAGGAGGGGGTATGTTCCCAATGGTCAGATAAGCCACCATTCTCAACCATAGGTACTCAACCAGGCCTTGCCAAAGTGCTGAAAGACCCTGCAGACTGACAGACTGGTCTGACAACCACTTAAGCAGAGTTAGTATTACCAATCCAAGCAACTAAATAATAAGAATAACATTGTCATTATTTATATTATTATATTTATATATTATTATATTATAATAATATATTATAATAGATAATATATTATAGTGAGATGTTATATAATATTATTAGATTATGTTAATATTATTTATATTCTCTTCATTAGGGACTGTAGCGATAGCACAAGGGGTAATGGGTTCAAGCTTAAACAGGGGAAATTTAGATTGGATATAAGGAAGAAATTCTTTACTGTAAGGGTGGTGAGGCACTGGAATGTGTTTCCCAGGGAAGCTGTGAATGTTCCATCTCTGGCAGTGTTCAAGGCCAGATTAGACACAGCCTTGGGTGGCATGGTTCAGTGGGAGGTGTCCCTGCCCATGGCAGGGGGTTGGAACTGGATGAGCTTAAGGTCCTTGCCAACCCTATTCTATGATTCTATATTGTGCAGCCTGAATGAGAAGCTCTGAAAATAGAATATTCACCTCTTCACTTCACCAGCTGTGACCCCAGTTTGTTTTTGAAACCACTTTCTGTGAAGGACCCTTATGCAAGTCCACTCTGGGGAAAGAAATTTCTGAAGGACTTCAAAACTAAGTAACTTTGGAGGACAAAGCAAAAGGAAACTCAGGAATGTTTCCAGAGCAAACCTCTCTTTAATGAAAAATCATGCAATACTGACAGAGGGGTGACAAATCTCCTCATTACTCCTTCTCTTCAGCTCTTGCTTGGAAGCCCGTGCAGGAAACTTGCTGCTCCTGCATGCAGAGATCAGAGGGAAGGAAGGTTTTCATCCTCAGCTAATTCTTGACCTTTCTACCAACACTGCCAAATATCTGGCCATTGTGCACCAGATGTGCCAGCATTTTATGTAGGTACCTCGTGAGTAGGAGCTGCACGAAGACCACAGCATCTGCACGCAACCCAACAGCAAGACACTCATTTCTTTGGAGTCACCTGAGGCTTAATTCTGTTGAGGTATCTTGCCTCTTTGTCAGTCAACACACACACAAAACAAGCAAGTGGCCTTTCTCTCCAGGCACAGATTCAAACCACATACTTGAATGTAGTGAATATTTTAAATCCTTATACAAAAAAAAGGTTAATGCCATACTTCAGGAATGATGAAAGCACAATGTCATTAAGAGAAGAGCTGTCTCATAGAGCCATGTTGCAGAAAGCGCTTTTAATATTTATTGCCCAATTTACCTTCCTCTCCCCAAAATGCTTTCAAATCAGACAGATAAGAACTATGAAAACACACTCCGTAATCAAGGTTTCCATCCAGTGAAAGTTACTTTTCTAACACATATGGAAGTCAATGCTTAAAATGTTGAGCATTTAGAAGAAATTATTGCCAAATCAGACCTTCCATCACACCTTCCTACAAATAGGAAGCCCAAAGAAGTTTCTGCATATTCTTCAGCATGATAAAACATGATTAAAGACAAGCAGCTGCCTAGATTTAGGCTATTGAAAACTCCTGTATTTAAACAAAACAAACTTTAATTGGACAAATAATGTTTCCAAGCAATGTGCTCAATTTGGGTTAACCTTGGCATCAAACAGTATCAGGTCAACTTGACCGAACTGCAATGCAATAGTTTCAGCATGTGATGTACTGACCAACTCGTGATTTTGGTTAATGCACTTCAAAGGGAGGGGGGTAGAAAAGAAGTCCCATGACCAGCTTCAGAAGAGTTCGTCAGTTATGCAGTGTCCCAGTGCAAAGACGGTATCTTGGACAAAGACAGACTCATTTTGTATAGAAGACTATTCCATGCAACTCAGGGTTGAACAAACTTTTATCCTTTTTGTTTCATTTTACAACCCATCACAGCAGACACCCAGTTCTTATTTAGAGCTCCTCATTAAACGTGTACATAGTAGAAATGGAAAAGAACACAAGGACAAGATAAGACCATCTTTGGACTATTGTCTTTCCCATTTTTCAGAGTTATCAAGATTGGCAGAAAATAGAGGCCATTCTGCAAAGAAACCATCTGTTTTCTTCACGTGTTAATAATTCAATACTTACTCCATCATAGATGGGGGAATAGTACAGCAGTCCTGGATTGCAGTCAAGGGCGATGTGAGATGAGCAGTGTATGATGCTTCCACCACTTGCTTGTTCCGATTCACAACATCCAAGTAACGGTTAAATTTCTCCCGGATTTTTTTGGCCAACTGAAAAAGAATAGGAAGATTAATTAAAATCAAGCAGTTTCTCTGCATCCCCCATTCCTCACTAACCAACTTAAATGGAAAGTAAAAACTGCATATGTTAAAGATAACTGCTCTGCTGACTGTTTTCTATTTTGGTGGCTAAGCACTCAGAGATCAAGTAATCCATAATATTGGCCACAGAAAGCAGCTTACACAAACAGAAAAAATACATTTACCGCCTAGCAATGGATACTTGAACATGAGGTTTGCACGTATGAAAAGTGAGATTTCATTACAACGGGCTTCCCTTCAATTAAGAACTGAGACCTGGATGCATTTTTACCTACACGCTAGCTTAGCACTGAAGCACTGTGATATGATGTTCTTGCAAGGCCTGACAAGCACGATGGAGGCCACAAGTCAATTTAAAGAAGTTCTATGAAAAAGCCCAGTTATTACAGAAGTCTTTCACTGTTTCAGGAGCAATCAGCTAACAGCACATCTGCAAGCGCACTGAACCTATTTAAGGGAATAAGCTCAGAATGCAGACAGCCCCAAATACCACCATGAATGCTCTCTGTTCATCAACAGCCTCCTCAGCCATGTAGATCTGCTCAGAAGCATTTCACATCTCCCTTCATGTAGTTCTTATTGTGATTTGGGAAAAAAAAAAGCCATCCCCACTCTTGCTTTTTCCTATGTATCCTCTGCTGCTCTCCTGGGGTCACCACAGGCTCTTAACTGAGCATCCTCCAAGTGATTTTCTCCACCACCCTAACAGCTCTCTGTGGCTAGTCATAAGCTACAGCAGTTTTAATTACAAACTTCAACAGCAAAATTAAAAACATGCAATTGACATTACATTGTAACAGAAAGAAAGGACAACTGTCTTGCACAGGTGAAATTCTTCCACAAACCTTTTGTTGTCAGAGGTCTGATGAACAAGGTGCCCAGAAAAGCTGTGATTGCCCCATCCCTGGCAGTGCTCAAGGCCAGGTTGGACTTGGAGCACCCTGCTCTAGTGGAAGGTGTTCCTGCCTGTGATGAGGGTTGGAACTGGATGAGCTTTAAGGTCCATTCAAACCCAAACCAGTCTGGGACTCTATGACTCTATGATGAAGGCAAGCACTCATAAATCAGGACCAGGTTTACAAGTTACATTATTAAAAGCAGATGATCGTATTTCTCTCCTTTCAGAAAGTGAAAACAAACAAAGACTGTCATCCCTCCCCAGCAATTCTCAGGCCTTGAAAACAATTAAGAGTGCGTAACTTTAGAAAAGGCAAATTGGGTATTTCAGCCCTTTAACTGTTTCTCAGTGTCAGGCAGATTGGAAGCAGTCTGAAGGCACAGGGTGTTATCGAGGGCAGAAGCATCAGGTTTTACAAGAGCCATTTACTAAGACTTTTGCTCCTGGTCTTTATTCAAAGTTAGGAATTAATGAACCAAATCAGGCACACACAAAATTTGCTCTGGCACATTCACACCAATATCCTTGTTATAATTAATCATCAGCCAGATGCCTCCTAAATGAAACAGAACGCTCTCCAACCAATGTAGCCTGGTGTTGAATACTCAGAAATAGGCACTTTGCATTTCTGCAGACCTTCTTCAGGGCTGAAGTCAGCTCATTAATTCACAGCACTCATCTCTCCTGCACCCTGGACACCCCAGACTCTATGGGGATGATTTAACGGTGCCGCTGAGAAGCGCAGTCGGTTCTTCCAGATCCCCTGCACTGATAAATGTCTTTCCTAACTATTATTAACAGGACATTTCATCATGATTTACTTCGTTATGCGAATAACAAGGCCCACGCTGATAACACCACTGCCTTTGCCTCCATTGTTCCCAGCAAATGCTGCAGCTTAACAACAGGTCTCCTAGGAGCACAGGTTTTAATAGGACCTTGCTCGAATGACCTGCCAAATTATACCTAATTAGTTTTGCAGAATGATTCATTGCCAAGGCACCAGAGGACTACTAATGGTCTCCTCTGTGTTAGAAATCCAACACAATTAAATTACTCCCAGTTGTCAGATAATAAGCTGCTGGGTTGTTCCTTTTCTATTTTCTGGTAAACTTTGTCTGACTGTACTGCTCAAATGTGTCCTTGAGAAGTGGATTCTTCTGGTTTCATGCCAAATTTCTTAAATCAAAGCATTAAAGTTGCATGGTAACCAAGTTCCCCTTTCAGTGAAGGCAAATGAGATACCTGTGCTTAAGCACTCTGTAAACCAGCTACTTGAGTCTATTCACTTCTTTTGTGGTTTCACTACCTGAAATCTCAAAAATGGGAGCTTGAATTTGCTGTAGAAGGACCACGCAATCAAATCAGCAGTAACAAAACTAACATGGAGCATCAGAGCAAAAGGACACACATTTGGAATCACACTTTTCCCTGATAAATGAATGCTGTACAGGAAGCTATGGCTGCCTCATCCCTGGCAGGACCCGAGGCCAGGTTGGACACAGGGCTTGGAGCAAGCTGCTCTATGGAAGGTGTCCCTGCCCATGGCAGGGGTTGGAGCTGGAGGAGCTTTAAGCTCCCTTCCAGTTCAAACCATTCCATGATTTGATGATGATGATGTTTAGGTGATAAAGAGTTTTCACCTTCCAAATTCACCAACAAAAGCACCTCACAGCCTCTGAATTTTATCTGACAGTGCAGAGCCTGCAGATCTGACAAAACTGATGAAAAGCTAATGTTTAATACTGAAACTGTATCTCCCATTGAAAAACCTCTGAACAGCTCAAAGTCATTACATGGGATCCAACACTTCAGTTGGGGCAGTTAGTCAAATACATGCCAGCAACGAGGGACTTGAAGCCTCCCAAAGGCACACAGATGTCTACTCCCTGCCACGGTTGCAAGTACCTAATCTGAAGAACCCCAAAAATACAGCCCTCTGATAGCAACAGCACACTCCCAACAATCAAAGCCACTTTAAAAACAGCTAACTCAAAAAAGCTGGATGGCAAGATGATTCAAAAGCCGTTTTCCATTGAAAATTGATTACAATGACTAAACCATGTTAAGAATCAAAGGGTAACACACCATCCAGTTCAAAGGTAATAGAAACAACTGGTTCTCATTCACCAAATTGAGAAGTATAATCCAGATGAAGCCTAAATAAAAACCCCTAACTTAATTTTTCTTCCATAGTTGGGCTTCACTGGAGCACAAAAATCCATGACAGCGAGCAGGCATTCCAGCTCTCAGTGATTAAAACAACAGCCAGAAAACACTACATGCTTCCTAGCTCCTCTCTATGCCTGCGCACCCATGCATGCATGCAACACTCACACCATTAGCTCAGAAACACCATTCAGTTTGCAAAGTGATGCAAACTCAGTTGTCAGAGTAAAAGCTGCAGACTTAAAGCAGCTCCTCATCTTTCTAAACTAAAACCTAACCCCTTTGCCCAAAAAATCCCTCTTTGTTCCCAACATCTACCCTGCTTCTGCTCCCCTGCGCAGAGCTGCCCAGCCATTGCATACAGGGGGATACAAGACCTGCACCACAGAGGTTACACCTCAAAGGTACATAAGAGACAACAAATACTGAAAGGACAGAGCATTGACTATGAAACCATCCCAATATCACTGTTTAAAACATTTTTAAGGCAAAATGGAAAGTTGTGCCTAAAATTGGGCACAGAAAAGGCAGCCAACATCCCACACTCAGGTATACCCTTGGGTAGGTACCAAGTGTGACAGGCATTTCTTGCTCCCACAGACATTCACCCATTTTAACCGAGACTAAAATAAACCTGCATAGCTTGAGATGGACGTAAAATGTTGTTATCCTCAGGTCCCTTTTCAAAATGCTCTTCACCCCATTTAAAAACCAAGAGAGAGAGGGAAGCCTTGCTCAGCGTTCCTCTGGTCTCTTTTCAGCTCCCTCCTTAACTTTCAGGACCCGAATAACAAGAAATGAGTGTCTGGAGCAAACAATGCAGCCAGGAGCTCCATTTCTAATGCATTTCTGTGACAGTTGGATTGCAGCCAGAGTGTTTCAGTTTGCAGACAGGTTGGACGGCAACACCTGTTTCTATTACAGCAGCACCCATGGGTAATGCACTTCAGTTGTCACCATCTCCATTGACAACCTTTCATCACATCAGTGGCTTGCTCTAATTTTCCCAGAGCTTTTCCTCATTTGCATAGTTCCCTTGAGCTTTTTCTTCTTACAAAGCTCCGTTCCCCTCAAAGCTCCACAGCTCTGAAGCCTTCCCTTTCTGGGGAGCACTGAGAGAAAGCAGAGCTCCAAGGTTAGGTTTGCTGTCTGGCTGTAGCTTGAAAGCCAAGGTATTTTTAATGCTTTCAAGACTGGATATAAATTATGTATCAGTAAGGGCGACAGGCATGGATGTCATAACGGACTCACAGACAGGGTTTGAACACTGCCAGGCTCCTCAAAAAGCATGGGCTATACATTGAAGAGTTTAGTGAGTAGAATAATAGAAAGGTTTGGGTTAGAAGGGGCCTTAAAGCTCATCCAGTCTCAACCCCTGCCACAGGCAGGGACACCTTCCATAGAGCAGCTTGCTCCAAGCCCTGCGTCCAACCTGGCCTTGAACACTGCAGGGATGGGGCAGCCACAGCTTCTCTGGGCACCCTGTGCCAGTGCTCAGCACCCTCACAGGGAAGAACTTCTGCCTAAGAGCTCATCTCAGTCTCCCCTCTGGCAGTTAAAGCCATTCCCCTTGTTCTGTCCCTACAGGCTCTTATCCAAAGCCCCTCTCCAGGTTTCCTGCAGCCCCTTTAGGCACTGGAGCTGCTCTAAGGTCTCCCCTTCGGGAGCCTTCTCCTCTCCATGCTGACCCAGCCCAGCTCTGTCAGCCTGCCAAGAGAAAGTTATTATGAATTTCTACCTTCAGAGCAGCTGTGGCTGCTGTGCTCCAGCTTCTCTGACAGAGTCCAACATAACAAAACTCTTCTGGTCAACCTGCTCCTGCTCGAGTCTTTACCACTGTCCTGTCTCCTCCTTGGAGCCCGGTTTCACATTCTCTGTGCTGCAGACACCAGATCCTGGCAGGATGTTGAACACACGCTGACTTCCTTGAAAACAGCTAATCTAGATTTCCCCCTAATAAAACTAAGCACCTTCCCTTTATTTACATCACTAGTTCACACCACCACATTTTCCTATTGTGAGCTCTCTGATATTGAAATCACTTCCAGGGAAGGAATCCAAGTTCCTTTTGGCGAACACCTTCCAATCTTTAATAACCTAGTCAGTGCAAGAAAATGTTTTACCTGCTACATACAATAGCAATAGTATAAGTAGAAACCTTAAAGTGTAAGCAGTTTAACGTCAAAAGGTAAACTGCTCTTTGTGTGGCATGAAGGGAGCCAAGCCTATTATATGGGCCTGAAGGCCAACAGCTGTAATTTTTCCACTTTCTCTACAAACCAAAAGTCCTTATTTACACAGTTTGGGATCTATAAAAAGCACCCCTCCAACAACCCAGAACAAGGTCCCAGCTGACACAGGGTGGGAATTAATTGCCTTTGGGTATCAGTTGCTAAGAACATGTTAATGAATGACAAAGCCAGGAATGAGCGACGGAGAATTTAATTTGCTTACATTTGCTCATGACGATGCCATTTGATGCACTACTTTTACTCATAAAACTGGTTATATTGCTTGTGATTCATTAGAGCTAAAAGAGCTGGTTATTAATGAAACAGAAGTACTCAATTATTTTTCTATCCATTTCACTGTTGAGCTTTTAACCAGAGCAATTACGCTTCACCGAGGCCTCGTTTTTCTCCTCTGACAGCTCCAAATTCATCACAAAACCTACTGTGTTTAGACAGTTATTTAGATCTACTCAGGGTGAATAGGTCCATCTGGGGAACAAGCAGTCTTTTCCTAAGTGGAGAATCAATAGTTAAGACTTCAAAGAAGTTTTAATCCAGTTTCTCGTTTCCCCAAAACACTTTTGCCTTTCCAAAGGCCATCTGATACGTATAATGTAGCCCACATGGCCCTTTCACAGTGTGCAGACCACCCAGAAACACTGGAGGAAAACACTACCCTGGTGCGATGTCAAAGCCAACAAAACCTGCTTTTAAGATGTTGGGATGGTTTCAGATTGAAACCTTTAGAACCTGGGTGACAATGATCCTTTCATGGTCCCTTTGCGAGCCAGCACCCACCTGTGCATGCTTACAGGGAAGCAGAAGGTGGATGGTGGGCTCCAGCACCATCTCCTCCACCTCCACTCATGCAGAGCCAACCTTGGGCACCACATAAACCAATCACCCAGCATCACCAACTGCATGATACCTTTTCTGAGCAGGAAATTTATTCTAAGGAATCATAATTTGGGCATCCAATATTAGCGGGTTTATTTTATTTACAATATCTCACTGATACCTCAAAAAAACCCTCAAAACTCAATATATACCCAAAATAGTAGTAGAACATACATCAGAATTGTATAAATCAGTAATAAGGATATAAATGAACTACTCAAATACACAACCATAGTACGTGGACCTCCAAGGGAAAAATGGACCACTTAAGTGAAGAAAAGAGGATGTCATTAGACTCAGTTCCATATCAGCTCTTCTTCATTATGTGCTCTCCAATTAGAGTTTGTCCAAACACAAAATAATTCAGGAATGCTTTTGGAAGAAAGGAGATATAAACAGCAACAGCAGGGTTCTAATGCAACATTAATAGCACATCAGCTGTGCCTATATGACATTCATAGTGATGGTACAGAAATAGGAAGAAGTAGAAGTCAAACAAACCCAGGAAACTATAAGGATCATTATCAAAGACACGGGAAGTCTTCTTAGAATCCCAGACTCATTTGGGTTGGAAGGGAACTTAAAGCTCATCCAATTCCAACCCCTGCCATGGGCAGGGACACCTTCCATAGAGCAGCTTGCTCCAAGCCCTGTGT
>JASSUY010043691.1:0-13950 GCA_032466535.1 Forpus xanthops | reverse complement strand
CCATAAGCCCCCCATATCCGGCTGCCCCCCCATGAGCCCCACACATCCGGGTTCCCGCCCCATAGATCCGGCCCCATGGGCAGCTCCTTGCCACACATTATTGACTCAATGGGGTCAATGGGGGCGACCGGGAAGTGCCTGGGGCCAGGATGGGGCTGCCAAAGGAGCCGGATGTGTGGGTCAGCCCCATAAGTGACCCCCCCAGGCCCCATAAGTGCCCCCCAAGTTCCTTTTCCCCTGCCCCACACTCTCGTTCCATCCAATTCTCATCCTTTTATTGCCATTCCAAAGGGGGTTTTGGGTGGGAATCGGCTCTTTTCGAGCCTGGCGCGGGATGGGGATGACCTCATTGGTGACGTCAGCGATGATCTCATCGGCCAAGCATTGCACTCCCCCTCCCTTTGTGGGGCCTCTAAAGGCAGCACTGGGGGGGAGGGGAAGAGGAAAGAAGGGATTAACCCCCGGATTTGGGGCGAATTCCCACTTTTTGGGGTCTTTTGCCTTCTTTTGGGGCTCTTTTTCCCAATTTTGGCCTCTTTTTCCCTCTTTTGGGACTCTTTTTCCCAATTTTGGCCTCCTTTTCCCTCTTTTGGGGCTCTTTTTCCCAATTTTGGTTATTTTCCCCTCTTTTTGCCCTTCTTTTCCCTCCTTTTGGGCTCTTTCCCCTATTTTTGGGGTTCTTTCTCCTCTTTTTTGGTCTATTTCCCCTCTTTTGGGTCTATTTTCCCTTCTTTTTTGTCTATTTCCCCTCTTTTTGCTCCATTTTCCCCTCATTTTGCTCCATTTTTCCCCTCTTTTGGGTCTATTTCCCCTCATTTTGGTCTATTTTCCCCTCTTTTGGGTCAATTTCCCCTCTTTTTGCTCCTTTTTCCCCTCATTTTGGTCTATTTCCCCTCTTTTGGGTCCATTTCCTCCCCTTTTTGCTCCATTTTCCCCTCATTTTGCTCCATTTTCCCCTCTTTTGGGTCTATTTTCCCCTCTTTTTGCTCCATTTCCCCCTCTTTTTGCTCCATTTCCCCCCTCTTTTTGCTCCATTTTCCCCTCTTTTGGGGCAATTTCCCCTCTTTTTGCTCCATTTCCCCCCCTTTTTGCTCCATTTCCCCCTCTTTTGGGCCCCTTCCCCTTCTCCGCACCCCCTCGATGACATTGGGATGAAGAACGCCCCTTTCCGTCCCCCCATCAATGAGCAAAGACCCCTTTGGGCCAACCCAAAGCAATGGGCCAATGCCTGGAGCCCCCTCCATAGGGAACCGCGGCCCCCCCTGAGCTGAGACCCCAAAGTGGCCCCAGACCCCCAATGGAAGCCATGGGGCACTCACGTGGGTGAAGTCCGGAGCTCTCCAGGCCTTGGCCATGGCCACCGCGTCCCCAACCAAGGTCCCATCGGGTCCTTGGAGGTCATTGACCGCGTTCCCATCGTAGTCCCCACAGATCCCACAGAGCTTCCCACTGAGGCCTTGGGCCACCATCACCATCACCTCCCCGCTTGGGTTGAGCCCAATGTCCAATGAGCTTTGGCTGATCCAGATGGCTCCGTGGGTCTCGGTGATGTTCACCCCCCCATAGACCTCCATAGGGAAGGCGGTTGGGATCCCGTTGACCTGGAGAAGACACCAAGAGGGAGACTGTGGTTCAATGCCATTGGGGGGAAACACCCAAATTGGGGCGAAATCCCTTCGTTTTGGGTATGGAGACACAGTGCGGAGCACCCGGAGGGCCTTCTATGGGGCTGGGGCGCAGGAGGGCACCCATGGGTGCTTTCTGTGGGTGAAAGGGCTCCAGAAAGGGCCATTTTGGCCAAGGGAAAGGGTTGGGGAGGTGCATGGCCATGGTGATGGTGGCCTGGAGGAGCGCCCGTGTTGGCGCTTCCCATCCATGGCACCTCGGGATACATGGACCTCGGTGGTAGCACATAGGACACGACCTACCCAGACCCTCCTCTCCCTCCTGACGGTGATGAAGGCCCCAGGGCTGAAGAGGTGAAGGGCCACCACCGACGGTCGCTCTTCGGCCTCTCCGACCTCAGCCAAGAGCCGGAACCACGGAGAGCCTCGAGGGTCGCACAAGGAGGCCACCACGTAGACCCCATTGGCCATGGCGGTGTTGGGGGCTCCATCGAAGGAGATGGAGCGGGTGGCCGGGGCCACGTGGCAGAGCCCGGGCTGCTCCACGCAAGCGCGGGTGCCGTGGTTGAGGCCACACACTTGGCCAAAGGGACACGGAGAAGGACGGCATTGGAGGCCACCGGGAGCTCGACATGTGCACGTCTCGGAGCAGTCGGGGGATGTGATGGTCTCGGCGATCTGGGGGGGTTGGGGGGTGGGGAAGTGTCAATGGGGTGAGTATGGTTTGTGGTTGGAAGGGGGAAGGGGGGAGGAGAGGAGGAGGGTTTCTCATTGGGAAGGGGGAGAACATCAAAGAACGTTGAGGTTTCCCATTGGGAAGGGGTGGAAAGTCAAGAAAGGAGGAGGTTTCCCATTGGGAAGGGGAAGAATATCAAGGAACGTTGAGTTTTCCCATTGGAAAGATGGAGAATGTCAAGGGACATTGAGGTTTCCCATTGGGAAGGGGGAGAACGTCAAGGAACGTTGAGTTTTCCCATTGGAAAGATGGAGAATGTGAAGGGACATTGAGGTTTCCCATTGGGAAGGGGGAGAACGTCAAGGAACGTTGAGTTTTCCCATTGGGAAGGGGGAGAACGTCAAGGAACGTTGAGGTTTCCCATTGGAAAGATGGAGAATGTCAAGGAACATTGAGGTTTCCCATTGGGAAGGGGCAGGAAGAACCCCTCAGAAGGCTGAAGAACACCAACCAAGGGGTCTCCAGGACCTGCAGAAGCCCTTGGAGCACCCTGAGGCCTTCAAGGAGCTCACCTCAAAGTAGCGCCCACGATGGAGGCACCCACAGGAGTCCATGGGGACGCATTCGCCGCCATTGAAGAGGAAGCCCTGATCACACTCGCAGCCCTCGAAGCATCTCCTGGTGCATTGTGGGGTCATGGAGATGGCGGCGCAGGTGAGGGGGCAGCTCTGGGTGCAGAGGGAGTAGTGGCTGTGGGGGGGGCAGGAGAGGGCTGGAGGGGAGAAGAACCTGGTTCTGATGGGCTCGGGCAAGGAGGTTCCTTCTTGGGACCTCCTGCGCCCATGGAGGACCTCAGTCATGGTCCATCCGACCTCATTGCATCGTGGAGGACCTCAATCATGGTCCATCCAACCTCATTGCATCGTGGAGGACCTCAATTGTGATCCATCCGACCTCATTGCATCACGGAGGACCTCAATTGTGATCCATCTGACCTCATTGCATCATGGAGGACCTCAACCATGGTCCATCTGACCTCATTGCATCATGGAGGACCTCAACCATGGTCCATCTGACCTCATTGCATCATGGAGGACCTCAATTGTGATCCATCTGACCTCATTGCATCATGGAGGACCTCAACCATGGTCCATCTGACCTCATTGCATCATGGAGGACCTCAACCATGGTCCATCTGACCTCATTGCATCATGGAGGACCTCAATTGTGATCCATCCGACCTCATCCCTGCACGGGGGACCTCAACCATGGTCTATCCAATCTCATTCCTTCATGGAGAACCTCAATCATCGTCCATCCAACCTCATCCCTGCATGAAGGACCTCAATCATGGTCCTTCTGACCTCATTGCATCACGGAGGACCTCAACCATGGTCCATCTGACCTCATTTCATCATGGAGGACCTCAATTGTGGTCCATCTGACCTCATCCCTTCATGGAGGATCTCCCCCCTGCTCCATCCATCCCCCCAATGACCCCCTATGGACTCACGGCACTCGGCTGCAGCCCTCCAGTCCTTGAGCTCCCCACCAGCAGCTTGACAAGCAGCAGCATAGGCCTGGAAGCTCCTACACAAGGCTCTGCCTCCCGGCTCCTTGCATTGCTCCTGCACGCACCCAACCACGTACTTATGGGGATCCACCACCCCATGGCACCCCGAGAAGGGGCCCGATGCTTCCTGCAGCACCCCACAGAGCCCCGGTGTATCCATGGGGCAGGTGGTGGGGAGGAAGGCCTGGACGCAAGGATCCTCTTGAGGGTGGTCATTATGGGGGTCACCATTGAAGTCCCCGCAGAGGCCATGGGGTCGCTGGCGGTAGGAGCTGGGCAGGGTGATGAGGACGTAGGAGACCCCATCGAAGAGGACTTTGGGGCCCCCCTGGGTCAGGAGCACCCGGTGGGTGCCCTCTTGGTTCACTGTTATGGCCCCATCCGCCAGGACCAGGGGCAGGAGGTGCTGGAGGCCATCGACCTGTGGGGAGGGACACCAGGAAGAGGGGGTGACAAAGGGGATGGAGGACCCCAAAGTGGGGTTTGTGACCCCCAAAACTGGGGCTGAAGGACATCGTGGCCACCCCATAGTGGGCTTTGGACCGCCCAAGTGGACTTTGAACCCCCAAACCAGCTCTTCAGGACATTCTGGATCCCCCAAAGTGGGGTTTGGACCCCCCAAGTAGGCTTTGAGCCCCTCATCCAACTCTTCAGGACCTCTGGCCACCCCAAAGTGGGCTTTGGACCCCCAAAGTGGACTTTGAACCCCCAAACCAGCTCTTCAGGACCTTCTGGACTCCCAAAGTGGGGTTTGGACCCCCAAAGTGAGTTTTGAACCCCCCACCCAACTCTTCAGGACCTTCTGGACCCCCCAAAGTGGGCTTTGGACCTCCAAGTGTGGCCTCCAACTCCTGATGCCCACCCAAAGCAGATGTCCCCCCCCACTCACCATCACCTCCCACTGCCTCCCCCCGGCCATGACCACGGTGACTCCGTGCGCGGTGACCTCCACCCTCTGGATGTCTTCTCCTTCCTTGGCCACCTCCACCTTGAAGGCCTCCAGCGCCTCCTCCGCCTCCATCTCCACCAACGCTCGGGTGCAGTTGAGGCCCAGGGCCACGCGGTGACCATCGAAGGTGCTGGAGATGCCCCCAAGCACCTCACAGCGCCCACAAGCACGGGGGTAGCAACCCAAGAGCCCACCTTGGACCTCACACACCTCATCCACCCCACAAGCTTCAGGCCGGCACTCGACCACGCCACCTCCATGGCACCGGCAGCGTTGGCTGCACTGGGGACATGCCATGAAGTCCTCTCCATGCTTGAAGTAGCGCCCACGGTGCCAACAGCCGCATTGGGCCATGGGGACGCAGCGGTCGCCGCTCAAGAGGAAGCCCTCATCGCAGAAGCAACCTTCAACGCAGGAGGAAGGGGCGTCACAGTCGTGGGGGTCACCACATGTGGGTGGGCAGGGGGGGCCGCAGAGCTCGTAGTGTTGGTTCTGAGGGCAGACGGGACCTGGGGTGAAGAAGTAGGGGGGGAGGTGGACATGGGGTAGAAGAAGAGGGAAGGAGGGGAGAGGCCAAGACTTGGGGCATGGAGAACCCAACCCTTGATGGAACCAGGTCTTGGCCATGGAGAACCCAACCCTTGATGGAACCAGGTCTTACCCATGGACCCACCACCCCTTTGTCCATTCCTCAGCCCCCCCACATGCACACAACCCCTCCACTCACTGCAGAAGGCCACCGTGCGCCATGGTCGAACACGGACCCCTTGACTCTGACAGGCGGTGACATAGGCGCTGATGGCGCTGCAGACAGCCTCTTGGTGGCCTCCATAGACGCAGGCGTCAAAGAGGCAGTCATCCATGTATGGCGTGGGGTCGATGGCGCTGTGGCATGGGGCCAGAGGTCCCCTCTTCTTCACCAGGAGGCCGCAGTGTTTGTCCCCACTGTAGAGCCGTTTCTCCTCTTTGGTGCAGCCTGGAGACCCTTCGATGCTCCCGGGTTGGCAACCGGGGCTTGAGGCCACCTTCCAAGAGTCCCCAAAGTGGCTCTCGTTGGTGGCCAAGTGTCCGTTGGGCAAAGCCATGTCGTCTTGGGGGTCGCCATTGGCATTGCCGCAGAGGCCGCAGACGGCGCTTGAGTAGGTGATGGGGAGGAAGACCCTGGCGTAGCTGTGCCAATCAAAGGTGACGGTGACGTCAAAGTCGGTCCTGAGGAAGCCATGGAAGCCTCTGAGGAAGGCGTGGAGCTTCTCGGAGTGCTTGAAGGGGAGGTCCACCAGGACGCCGTTGACCTGGAGGGGTAATGGGGGTGGTTGGGGCAATGGGATGATGGGGGCACCATGATGCCGTGCAGGAAGGTGGGGATGGGGTTGAAACCCATCCAAGCATCATAGAAGGACACTGGATCACATATAAACATCATAAAAGGACCTTGGAACCCAACTAAACACTATAGAAGGACCTTGGAACTCAACTGAAAACTATAGAAGGACCTTGGAGTCCATATAAACACCATGGAAGGACCTTGGAGCCCATCTAAACACCATGGAAAGACTTTGGAGCCCATCTAAACCCCATGGAAGGACCTTGGAGCCCATCTAAACACCATGGAAAGACTTTGGAGCCCATCTAAACACCATGGAAGGACCTTGGAGCCCATCTAAACCCCATAGAAGGACCTTGAAGCCCCCCCTGCTGCCTCTCAATGATCCCCCCTACACACCACCTCCTTCTCCCCTACCTTGAGCTTCTTGGGGTACTCCTGGCTGAGGCTGAGGCTCATGTTGTAGGCCTCCAAGGTGACCTCCTTGGTGTAGGAGACCTCCCGGCTGCCCCTGTTGTTGTTCTCCACAGTGACTGAGAAGGGCACCAAGGTTGGGTCATCGGAGCAGAGGACAACCAAGTGGTAGGCGCAGGTCCCCATGAAGTCATAGCGGTGCCCATCGAAGGTGGTGTAATGGGGGTCACCGGTGGCCACGCAGGTGGAGCTGCTCTTGGGCACACATCTCCTCACACCCTTGAGCAGTGAGCAGGTCTCGCTTGGCTTGCAGGCCATCTCCTCGCAGACCACCATGGCCAACGTTGGGTCACAGCGACACCGAGAGCTGCAGCCCTCATCGGCCCAGAACTCCTCACCGGGAGGGTGGTAACGTCCGTCATGGGTGCAACCACAACTGGCCAAGGCCACGCATTGGCCACCGCTGAGCACGTAGCCTTGGTCGCAAGCGCAGGTCTCCACGCAGGGTTGGGTGCATGTGGTAGGTGCCTCTTGGTCGACGCATGTGGCCGGGCAGGAGGTGCCGCAAGGTTCATAGTGGCTGTTTTCAGGGCAGGGCAAGGCTGGGAATGGAGAAGATAGAGGAGGGCAATGAGGATCCATCACGTGGAAGGTCCTTTGGGGGGCTTGGGGGACCCCAAGAAGGGTTGGGTGGAGAAGGGCTGCAGAGGAGGACTTGGTGGTGGTTGAGGGGAACCTCAATGGTGAGCAAAGAACCAACCATGGCTTGGGGTCAGAAAGATGGGATCATGGAGTCAACTGGACTCCATGGTCAGAGGTGGCCACAGAGGTGCTCCAAGGACTGGAGAACCTCTGCTATGGAGTTGGGATTGTCCAGCCTGGAGAAGAGAAGGGTCCATGGAGTCATTGGAGCACCTTCAAGGACCTGGAGATGGGCTTTGGACAAGGGATGGGATAAGGAGAACGAGTTTTCAGTTGGAGGAGTGGGATGGGATCTAAGGATTCTTCACCATGAATGCGGTGGGACATTGGCATGGGTTGAACGAAGAATGTCAGGATGAGCAGGTTGGACAGGGCTTGGAGCAACGCTATGCTTGATCTTGGGTCCCAAACTCACCCCACCACTGCCTAAACCATGATCACCATGGACCTCCATCTCCAACCCTCCTTAGATACGAGTTGTAAAGGCTTCGATGGATCCCATGTCCAGCACTTACGGCAACCTGATGGCGTCCTCCAGTCATGCACAGCGGCCCCATTCTTCCTGCAGATGGCTGCATAGGCCTCCAACACGGGGCAGAAGATCTGCTTGGCCCCATCACCCATACACACATCATAGAGGCAGTTGCGGTAGAAGTCCTGCGGTGGGACCACCTCATGACAAGCTTTGAAGGGCCCTTGGAAGCTCTTCTTGATGAGGCCACAGTACTGGTTGCCACCATAAAGCTCCTTCTTCTCTTCCTCGCACAGTGGGCACGTCCCTTCGCAGTAATCCCAACAGAATGGATCATCTTCTTCCTCATCGAGGACCTTCCAAGCTTCAGCCCAGGCCACGGTGGAGGTGAGGTTGGTGCCAGCATGGGGGACGTCATCTTCTGCCTTGAGGTTGAAGTTGCCGCAGAGGCCACAAGTGTGGCTGTAGAAGCTGCTGGGGAGGTCAATGAGGAGGCGCCAGGTCCAATCGTACGTGACCCTCAGGCCAAAGTCGGTCTCCACCACGGCGCTGAGGCCGCTCTGGAAGATCCTGAGCTTGTTGGCCTCCAAGGTGACCGGGAGGAGGGTGGCAACGCCATCCAGCTGGGGAGAAAGGGGGTGTGGGGTGGGCAGCCAGACTGTGGCAATGGGAAGACACCGTGAGAAGGTGCAGGCACCCATTGAGGACGTTCAAGCGCTCATTGATGGTGGTCAACCACTCATTGATGGCGGTCAACCACTCAATGATAGTGGTCAACCACTCATTGATGGCGGTCAACCACTCACTGATGACGTTCAAGCACTCATTGATGATGTTCAACCACTCATTGATGATGTTCAACCACTCATTGATGATGCTCAACCACTCATTGATGATGCTCAACCACTCATTGGTGTCCTTCAACCCCTCATTGAACCACTCATTGGGTTCCCTTTGAACCCAAATCAGCCTGATTTTGCCCATTTCCCTCAGGTGGATGGAGACACATTGACCATAGACCTTGATGGTGGCCAAGCTCATGGAGGAGATGGATGGAGAAGGAGATGGAGGGAAAAGGAGATGGAAAAGTCCCATTTCCCCTCACTTTGGGGTGCACTCACCCTGACTTTGCCCATTTCCTTCTGATGGATGGAGATGCGTTGACCATAGACCTTGACGTTGACCAAGCTGACGTAGGAGATGGATTTCACCCCACCTTGGATGTTGTTCTTGCTCTCCACCTTGAAGGGCACCAAGGAGGTGTCATTCCCACAGGATTCCACCATGGTGTAGGTGCAGGTCCCTTCGAAGTCAAAGTCCAGCCCATCAAATGTGTGGTAATGGGGATCTCCCCAAGCCCAGCAGGTTGCAACCATGGATGGGACGCACTTGGCTTGGCCATCCTTCAACTTGCATCTCTCCTTGGGTCGGCACCGAAGGGCTTTGCAAGGGTCTGGAAGGAGAAGAAACCATAGGAAAAACCATAGGAGATGGACATCAGTGGCCTCCATCTCCCATGGCTCTTGGAGATGGACATCTGGGACCTCCATTTCCCATTGCTCTTGGAGATGGACATCTGGGACCTCCATCTCCCATTGCTCTTGGAGATGGACATCTGGGACCTCCATCTCCCATTGCTCTTGGAGACCAATGGCCACCATTCCTCTTGCTTTAGGCTTCGCTCCTCAACCTTGCACCTCACAATAGAGCTTCCAATGGACCTTCTCCATCCCCAACCCACCTCAAGAAGCCCCATTGCTCCTTACTTTGGTTGATGCACCCCATGATCCCATCCTTGACCTCACAGCTCTCATCCTCAGTGCAACTGTGGTTGCTACAGGTCAAGCCTTGGCCAGGGACACACGTACAACGCTGTTGGCACATCTCCTTCAGGACCACCTCATGGGGCTGGAGGGGGAGAAGAGCCAAAGGCATGAGAAGAACCCCATTGTGCTGACTTCAACGCATGGGACCACGTAGGGATGGTGGAAAGCGTCGCATCTTGAGGTCTTCAAGGTCCATCCTAACCCAACCCATTCCGTTTCTTCACCTGACACCTTGGAAGATGGAAGCTGCTGAGGTATTCCACCTCCAAGCTGCTTCAGGACCATCTACTGCAACCCAGATGGGTCCAAACTGATGAAGAACCCTCCCAATGACCATCAGAGTGAGAAGGTCCCTACCTTGTAGTACTCCCCATCCACAAAGCATCCGCAGTGCTCCTCAGGAATGCAGCCGTGGCCATCGAAGACGTACCCATGCTCACACTGACACCCTTCCATGCAGCCTTGAGGACATCTGGAGGCATCTCCGAGCCTTGAGCAGCTCTCGGTGCAGAGCTTGGTGCAAAGGGAGTAGGTGCTGTTGACCGGACACTTGAGGGCTGCAATGGAAGCCATGAGCTTGGCCCAGTGTTGGGTTGGAAGAGTGGAGGCAACCTCAAGGGTGGGCCTTAAGGTAGTGGAAGGGTCAAAATGTTGATGGGAACAGAAGCCATGGGGTGTTGCGGGCAAGGAGAAGACAACCTGAGCGCCAACAAGCACCGGCATTGGTGGTCGCCATGGACCTCCATCTGCCACCCCCCTTAGATACCAGTTGGGAAGCTCCCAATGGACCCCAAGGAGAGGAGGCTCCTTGGCCATGGAGAACCATCACTTACGGCACAAAGATGGTCTTCTCCAAGGCTCAATGGTGACCCCAGCATCTTGGCAAGCGATGGAGTAGCTCTGGATGCTCCTACAGAGGACACTGGTGTCCCCTTCAGCAAGGCAAACATCATGGAGACATGCTTGGAGATACGGGTCTGGGTCAATGAGGTGGTGGCAGGAGGCAAAAGGTCCCTTTGGGACCTTTAGGAGGCCACAATAGTTGGGTTTCTGGAGGACCGCCATCTTCTCCTCCGTGCAGACGGGACAATGGTCCTCAGGGCAATGGTCAATGCAAGGTGCATCGAGGGTCTTCCATGCGGAGCCAAAGACTGTGGTGTTGGGAGCGTGGTGACCATCAGGGAGGAGGAGGTCATCGTCTCCTTGGTCGTTGTAGTTGCCACAGAGCCCACAGAGGTGGCCTTGGTAACTTGGTGGCACCATGACCATGACATGGTGGAGGAGGTCATAGTGGACGAGGAGGCCAAAGTCAGTCCGAACCAAGAGGCCCATCCCATGGTGGTGGACCTCAACCTGCCCATGGTTTAGGATGGCTGGGATGTGATGAGATATGGAGTCCACCTAGGACAGGAGGAGATAAAGCCCACCAATGAGCTTCAAGGAGGCTCCAAGGAGAAGGTGATGGAGGTAGGAGTAGGAAGAACCCTTCCAACCAACCTTCTAATGGATGTATGGAAGGCAAAAGATGAGTTTGTCCTGGCCAGAGGGATGAGGTCTTCTCCCATCATGGAAACCCAAGTTTGGGCTCTCATGTTCATAAGGTGGACCCCAAAAGGTCACCATGGATGGAGCTGTGTCCATCCAACCTCATGGCAATGTCAATATTAACCCATAGATGATGATGAGGGGCCACCAGTATGGAGCTGTGCTTACCCAACCTCATGGCAATGTCAATATGAACCCATAGATGATGATGGTGGAACACCATCATGGATCTGTGCCCATCCAACCCCATCCTAAACCCAACCTGAACCCCTAGACCTCACCACCACAACCTTAATGTGGTGGACCTCCAAGCACCACCTTACCAGGACACTCCTCCTGCCTTGCATCAAGGTCAAAGTGAGCCCATGGACCTCAATAGTCAACGTTTGGATGCTGGAGACCTTCTTCTTCTGCCGAGCTTCCTTCTGGATCTTCACCACGAAGGAGTCCAGGTCACCAGAGCAGGTCTCTGTGAGGACATAGGAGCAGGTACCTGAGATGTTGAAAGCCACCCCATCAAAGGACACGTAGTGGCGGTCACCAGTGGCCACGCAGGTCCCTGGTGCAGTAGATGGACATTGGAAGACCCCATCGATGACTTCTCCTTCCCCATCCCCAGGACAAGAGGTCTTCTGGCAGTCCACATTGCCAACAGGTTGGCAGTGACACTCCTCATGCTTGGAGGGGTAGAAGGTCTCATTGGCCTTGTAGTAGAAGCCCTGATGGTGACAACCGCACTGGGACATGGGGACACACTCGTCACCGCTGAGCACGAAGCCTTGGTCGCACACGCAACCTTCATGGCATTGGGTCTTTGTGGAGCATCTTCCGGAGGTGTGGATGGTGCTGCAGGTCTGGGAACAGGCTTGGGAGCAGAGCTCATAGTGGCTTCTTGGAGGACAGGAGATATCTGCCATTGGACATGGAGATCCATGAGGAGCAAGGCAATCTCACCCCACATCCTCTGGTTCTGCACTTGGGGGGGGTGGTGGACACCTCGTGGAGATGGGTTTCTCTCATGGTTACACCTCATCTCCACATCCTTATGGACATCATGAAGGTTGGGGTGTCCATGAAGGTGATGGGACCAAGCTAAAGAGGGTTCCTGGTCATTGTCTATGACCAGAGGTGATGGGACCAAGCTAAGGAGGGTTCTTGGCCATTGGACCAGAGGTGATGGCACCAACCTAGATGTTGGGTGGGATTCCCATCTCTCTGCTTCATCTCCCCATGGTTTGGGGCTTCCCTTGGGCATTCCTGACCATTCATGAAGCCCAAACCCAACTTACTGCAGAAGTCCTCGGTCCTCCACATCCCGATGGAGACACCAGCAGCTTGGCAGGCAGCAGCATAGCGGGCAATGATGGGACATGCCACCTCCTGCCGATGCGGGAAGAGGCAGGAATCATGGACACAGCTTTGGAAGTACTTGGTGGCATCTACGTGAGCATGGCAAGGTCCAAAAGGTCCATCGGCTTGGTGGAGGAGCCCACAACCCAACTGGGGGTCTTCTTCCTGCTGTTGTCCCCGTGGGGGACATTCCACCTTGGATTGTTCCATGCAACCTGGGATGTCCATCACCTTCCAGTGGTCCCCGGGGTTGAAGGCCATGCTGTCGTTCTTCACCGTCATCATCGTCTCATCCTCCATGTTCCCGTTGTAGTTGCCACAGAGGCCGCACAACGTGTTGGAGTAAGTGCTGGGCACTGAGACCAAGACTTGGCTTTGCCAATCGTAGGTGACCATGAGGCCGAAGTCGGTCTCCACCACGGCTGCTTGGCCACCTCTGGAGATGGAGATCTTCTGCTCTGGGTGGTGGTAGGGGAGGTTGACCAAGCGGTCGTTGATCTGGGGGCAGAAGGCAAGAAGAAGCCATCATTTGGTGTCCAAGACTCAGTTCTCCATCACCTTGACTCCATCCAACCCAATGGAGATGGAGAGCAGGATGACCCCATAATCACATGCCCACCACCACGCATGGATCGAGGCTGTTAAACCTCATCTTGGTTGACCACATGGACCCGTTGACTTCCTACCCTTCCAAACCCAAGCTCTGGATCTCAGTGTGGTTGAAGGAGACCCTTGGATGGAAGAGGAGAAATAGAACATGAAGAAACATCTACTAAACCCACCATGACTTTACCAGGATGGTCCCTCTCGACCGCAATGGTCTTGCCATAGACTTTGACCATCACAAGCGCGATGGAGGACAAAGCATCCTCTTCTTGGCCATTCTGCACCAACACTTGGAAGTCCACCAGCTCTTGGCTCTTCTCACACAACCCAACGAGTTGGTAGATGCAGGACCCTTGGAAGGTGAAGCTCCCACCATCGAAGGTCTCATAATGGGTGGCCCCAACAGCAGAGCACATCCCATAGCTCTTGGGGTAACAGTCTTGGATGCCCTCTTCCACCCGGCACTCTTCCCCATGGCGGCAGCTGGACCATTGACATAGGGGCCTTCGGAGCTCCATGTCACAGCGGCACTGCTTGGTGCATGTGGTGTCACCCCAAAAGACCTCCTGGGGACCATGGAGGAGGCCCTCAAAGACACAACCACATTCGTCTTGGGGGATGCACTCGTTGAGGTCCAACACGAAGCCCTCGTGGCACTCGCAGGTCTCCACGCAGGCCCTGGGGTCGCAGGTTGGTGGCATCACAGCAGGGTTGCAGGTGGTGGGGCAGGAGGTGCCACACGTGGTGTAGTTGCTGTTCTTGGGGCAGGGGAGAGCTGTGGATGGGATGGGATATGGTGGGGATGGTGGGATGGGACAGTGTGGTGGTGGTGGGATGGGACAATGTGGGGATGGTGGGATGGGACAATGTGGGGATGGTGGGATGGGA
>JASSUY010043689.1:19016-42975 GCA_032466535.1 Forpus xanthops | reverse complement strand
CTTCTCACCTACCTAGACAATATTTCTGACATTTCTGTGGCCATTTGTTCCCTATAAGAAAATCGATAAATAAGCATAAACCAAACATATTAATATAAAATAGTCTTTTCAACTGTGAAAGTCTCGCTAACCAAGCTGAAGCTAATTCAAGGGTATAAACCAAAATAGTACTTATATTAAATTCCTTTCCATTCTAATATGCATACATACAGTCCTGATTCTGCAAAGAGAAATAAATCACACAGGGCAGGGAAAAACAGATGGAATGTGAAAATATTTACAGTAATTACATAGTAATCTTTAAATTGATATTATTAGGTATATTAGATTATTATCTTGTTTATTAGACATCAGCAAAGTAGTGGGTATCGGGTATTACAAATCAATGTGAAGATTATTATGGGGTATTAGTAAATAAGAAGACAATATCAAATTTATTTGAATTAATTAGTATTGCTTTTTTTCTATTAGAGAATTCATATAGAAAAAAATGCCATACGCAGTCATTTGCAGTTTTGTTCCATCGGCTCTGCAAATAGAAGATATTTATGTTAGACAGACTACTTCCTAGTTACCTTTCTAATAATGTGAAAAAATAAAGGGTGAATCATAGTATTTCCTGCTTTCGTCTTATTAATCGAAGATTTTGAGACATGCTACTGTTGCATGTTATGCCTGGATAAGCACATTATAAGGAATAACAGCAATTCTCTTGTAGGTACTCTGGTAACAGGATAAATGGTTTCTTCATGCAAGCTGTGAAAAGAGAGTGACTTCAACTGCCTTACTGAAGACCAACACGTACACATATGTAGCACTGAATATAGTACAAATTAGAATTTATTTGGATTGCTCCATGCAAGGCACAGAACAGATATAGACACCACCTTCACTGATGCTAGCTTATTTTGGTGCTGTATGCTATACTATATTTTTCAACAGGACATATAATTTAAAAATATTGCAGCTGAAAATAGATTATTAACTAACTTTTTATTTCAGTGCTAAGCACTTCTGTAAATTCACCCCTAGGTGCAGTAAATCCCCATGATTCATGCTTTCGAATTATGGATGAGTAATACAATTGGATGAACTTAGGAGAAGTCCAGTGTATTCAGAACAGAATAAGCACAAATAAGAAATGCTCTATTTACTACTGCCACAACAAACAACTCTTCTTCTTAGACAGCCAATGAGTATATTTTTCAGCAAAACTACTTAAGAATCCTTAAATATCTATGTAAACTAATGGTGAATGAAGCAAAGTACTAAGGAGAAAAGAAATTAAGTAGGTGCTACTCATTTTCAAATGTGACAATAAGCAAGTATGACACTGTTCCCTAAAATTGAGCAAAATACAAGAGCTCCTTCAAAGTGGCACATCAAATTCACCTTGTTCTTGCTATTTCCACTACACAGGTAGTTCAGCATAATGGAAAAATACCCTTTTATTCATGACAACTTAAATACAAGCATGAAATTATAATTTACAAAATTGTGCAAAACCACTGTAGAATCACTTACAGTGCATTAATTCAATATGGAATGATACCTGCTTTATCTAACAAAAGCAAAATTTAACAACAAAGGCAAATATACATACATAAAACTCACATGCATGTCTTGAATACAGATGTCAGAATATAACTTCTTTAGGCTCTAGTGAAATTTTAACTGACATCAGTTAAATTAAGACCTGAAAATTCATATAAAATTATAATGTGTTTTGTTCAAGTAAACAAATAGTTTTAATTTCAGAGAATTCCCACAGTTTCTATCTTTTAGGCAATTCCTGCAGTTAAGTGGAAATCTACACCAGGATTTTCATAGAACCAAAACAAAAATCAAATCAAAAAGGAAATTAAAAGCACTTTCTTCAATTTTTGGACATGCTTAAACCTCTTTGAAGTAGACTGCAGAAACCAAAGTGAAAAAATTTGCTAATGGCTAAAAAACCCCTCACAATAAGCTGAAAAATCTCCCTCTTGCTTTTCTATACTTGTATATTATCTTGCTCAAGAAAGCAATCTACATCACTATGTTAACATATGCAAACCATTCTGCACTTTCCAATCATTCAGAAAAGCATCTTCGTGCCTCTACTGCTACCTACACAGTGGAGAGAAACTGGCAGGACGACTAGTTCATTGCCATTCTGGGACTATACAAGTAAGACAAATACCAGAATCATCCATGAGCAGTTGGAAACACGGTAGAGATTAGAGCCGACTGAAAAGTAATTAACTGTCCAAGTACTTCTTTCCTATTGCCTCCTTTCTTTTGTTTTTAAGAGAATTCTGCCAGCTTGCTGCATCAGAGTGACTGAGTTTGCCTTCAAAGTATTGCACCACAATCCAAACAGGTGAAGTAGGAAAATTTCCAGAATGCTGCCTGTGAAGCACTTGGACATTTGAGTATATCATAATCTTATTTGAGACAATATGACAGCTACTTTATAACTGAGGACAAAACCACAATAATTTTAGTGTGTCTAAAAACCAGTATCATACATGACAAGAAAATTACCCAGCTATCTCACACATACAGTTATTTTAAAAGTATATATCTAGATAAAATTTGAGTAACAAAGAGAACAAATCTGGGAGCTTGAAATTTCATGGAATCACTTGGGATTTGCTTACACCCCTTCTTTCAACAAGAACAAACTGGCTAGACTAGCACTAATGAAGTCACCAACTATGTGATCATGTTTATAAGTCTCCTCATACAATTTGACCAATAGGTACCTTTTCTATTGAAACTTCTAAGTTGCCTCTAAAGCATCATCCTTTACACATGAAGAGCTCTTGCTCTTCAGGCAACATGGAACCATATACCAAAAGCCAAGCACTTCTTGTGACACACAAAAATTTACACAAAACAAAAAGTGAAGTGTAAGATAAAATTTGATTTTCAAACCCAGCTATGTTAAATATATTAATTACACCTTAAAAAAACTTACCAATCATGACAATGAATACTACTACTACTACTATACCAGAAAGGGTATAATTTATACTTACCACTGAAGAAATTCCATTCGGTAGTTTAAATGAGTCATAGAAATCATAATTTAAATTGGCTACCATCCCTGCCAGAACTCAGAAAGAGAACTGCAGTCATCTTCATAAGCACCTACTAAATTACTGATGTAGCAAGATGCAGAATGAAGACAGTATTTGAGCAGAAGCAAATTTTACAAGAGACAGAAACACTTAATTCCATACCTGCGCAATCCTAAATCAAGCTGAGCCTCATCATTGATGAGTTCTGCCTCACTCTGGGCAATTCTCATTGCAAGTTCATGATCACGACGTTCCTGCTCAAGCACTGCCTGGTGCTGGGTTTCCTCTTCTCGTTCTCTAGCTAGCTGAGCCTCAATTTCAGCCTGTTTCATGAAAAACACACCTTTAACCTTATCCAATCAAAATCAAAATAATTAGATGATTTTAAGATCCCTTCCAACCCAAACAATTCTATGAAAATGTTACATAAGCAAATTATTAGAAAAATATGCCAAGTGGTATATTTATAGCTTCCAAAACATGCAAATTTATGGAACTGAAAAAATAGCAGCATTCCCAAGTAGCAGCAGTCCTAAGAAAAACAAAACAGCTACAGATTGCATCATGGGTTTTGTACAGATTATCAAATAATTATTGTCCACCACTTGTATTATGCTTGTAAATTATAGTGCAAATCAGTTATTCCTTATTTCAAAAAACACATGACGCTAGTATGAATATCAGATTTAAAAAGATTTCAGGTTCATTCAAACTCGTGATACAGAGCAACATGGTTACTCCTCCATAACACTAACACAATATGCCCTTAACATTCTGCACTTGGCACACACTACTTTCTTAATATTCTGCACTTGGCATTACAGGACTTTGCAATAGGCATTGCTTTGCATATTAGTCCATGGCTCTTAACATATAAAGTCAAAAACTGAAAAACTCTGTTTGAGGTTTTGAATTTAAGAAAATGGCCAAAATCCAACCTACGGCAATGCAGAATCAATGCAGATATACTGCCTCTTCAGAGTAAAACTGAAATTGCAGTTTATCAAGGGGTCCTGCACACACAGTAAGTGAATGCAGCCATTCAATTCATACTTCTGAAAGTCACACACATCAAGTCTCAGCAGTACCTTTCTTGGTGCCCAAAAGCCAACAAAAAAGATAAAGCCACTTCCCACTCATCACTGAGAATTTGCACCACTAACGTAATGAAGTAACAAAAGCAACTTTACCCCGTGAATCCTTTCAGGTTAGCTGATAGTAACAACCACCAGAATGACAGATAATGAGAAAATAACCGAATGCAAAATCTAGTAGGGTATTTCTATGTGCTTTGTATTCAAACAGCATTTCTAAGTAAAAGTGTAAATTACATTCTGCATTGCAGATATTCACATCTCAGAAACAAAGAAACATAAAGACAGTCCCTAGATAGCTGGCAGACCAAGTTTTAAAACCTTCTGGCAACAGGCCATCTTACTTTCTCAGTAGACAAAGTTTAATCCATTTAAACTGCCCCGAATGCAAACTTGTCCTACAAATTTCTCAGAAAACACTAGGCACATGTGCAATGGTCTCTAAGCAATGATTTAAAGGGTAACCAAATAGAAGCTTACTCCTTTTTGTGTTTAAGTTCCACAAGCTGGTAGCACTGATAAAGTGCAGACCCAATAATACAGGAAAGAGTAATTCTTCATCAAAGTTAAGCTATGATTTCTCTGTTAGTTCCAGTGAACTGGTTATACAGAGTAAGTACGAGGGGATAGAAAAGAGTATGCAGATGCAAGGAGGATAAGCAGTGCTAGTCTAACTCCAGGGTTAACAAGATACAGCAGAAAAGTTCTGTTTCTGATGCCAACCCTAATTATGGTCAAGGATTTGAGTCTGTAAGCATCAGCGACCACAGCTCTGTGCTTGCTACTACTGCCCCTACAGGAAAGGCTTTTTTTCTCTGTACAGCTGGTCTCCTAGTTGACTCAGGCAATCTCAAACAGAACAGGAACACAAAGGCAAAGGGGCCAAACAGCCTCAGAGTGAGACTTCATGAAGGGATCAGTAAGAAGTGCCAGGAATCAAGGCTGTGGAGGAGGAGGGGTTGAACTGCATGTATTTATTCTACATGAAAGTAGCCAAAGGGGCTACTAGAGACAGTCCTGCGTCCTCTCTTATTACTAATATTCTGAAAGTGGTTAAGGTTAAGCTGGTACATGACACAGCCTGAGGTCCAAGCATGATTTCTACTAAGAGAGTGCCAAACTTGCCTGACATGGAACATTGGCAAAAATTTTTAAGGCTGAACTAGGATTCTCCATTGTTGTGTATTTTTAACTTTAAAATAACTTTAAAAACCCTTTAAAAGCAAATGCACCTCTACTCAGAAGACCGGAACTTGCATGTGAATTAGAAATAGATGGTCTGGGATGCCCTAATTTGTGCTTTACATATATTGCTTAAACAAAGATGCTAAAATGACTCTCAGACACTTATTTAGAAACTGAAGCTGTTAGACTCAGTAGACAGTCCTAAACTGGGAAAGGGATATTTTAAATTAGAAAACAAAAAAATCCCCACAAAAACAAAACAACACAACCAAAACCAAACTGCCACACAGCTAAAATATTAACCTGAATACGCTTTTCTTCCTCTTCCCTCTTTTTCCTCTCTTCCTCTTCCTGTTTTCTCTTTGCCTCAATCTCAGATTTCCTATTACGAAAGAGAAGGAGGAAATGAAAATATGTTATTCTGATGCAAGTGAACAATAGATAGAAAGCATCTCTCAGAAAACTGAATGGTAATCCAGAAGTCAGTACAGTCATGATGACAGGATACTATACTGAAAGTCAAGAAACTTTCTAAGTTTATCTGCATTTGCAGCTAAATCATGTAATTTCTTCCATACTCTATTATGACTACACTTATAAGTCACTGGGAAAGGAAATGTTTTGACACTGCACACCAGGAGTACAATCCCAGTGACACTTTAAGCATAGGACTGTGAAAAATGACCTCGTTAGTGCCTTTCCTATTTTCTTCTTATTCTATAACCAGCAACTTATTCAAGACTCACAGACGTCTTTCTTCTTCCTCCTTCCTTCGTTGTTTTTCTTCCTCTTCACGTCTCTTTCTTTCTTTTTCCATTTCTTCCTGGATGCGTCGTAGCCTCTCTGCTTCCTCCTCTTGCTGCTTCTTCTTTTGCAGTGCACTCAGAAGCTGCTCTGAGCTTCTCACTAGAGCATCATATTCTTTCTGTATCTGTTCCCTAGTCATTATAGTGGTCTGCAAAATTAAATAATAAGAGAGGACTATATTATTTTACATTTGCACTTCACTTTTAAAACACGTATATTGAAAAAAAGAAATTAAGTGAAAGCACTGAGCAATACAATTAAATTATATATGCTCTTTAGGTTGGGTGAGCTTGAGCACTAGCTTTCCCCTTCTTCCTGAAATCCTGGAGAGCTGTTACATCCCTTACTCTCCTCTCTCATATAATACCATACAAATTAATCTCCATTTTATCTCAGAAATTAAGCATGAATTCTCTTTAAAACATGCCTTTTTTTTCTAAACCATGCAGCGTTAAGCAACAGAAATTAATTCTCACAATGCTAAAATGAACACTAAGGCCCCCCTACGTGCATTGTGTTTCATGTTCTTAGCTGCTAGAGTGGTTATTTACAGCTCTTCCTTTTGTGTCGTAACATGGAACAGCTTTTCTTACTATGTGTGCTTGCATGCAGAAAAAGTATTGGACTGTGCTGCGAATAAGTTCTTAAAAAAAAGTTATTAATATTAAATAACAGGTTGTAAATACAACAATAACCTTTGCTACATGTGTAGCAAACCTCATTTTTAGCTACAGTTTCATTTAATTTGACAATTCACATTAAGCTATACTAGTAAAACTACAATATGGGATGTCTGCTGACCTTACCAGAGAGTACATGATGATGATGATGATATTATCTTTTCTTAATTATTATCTTAAGAGAGCTCAAAGTTGACTGGTTAACTCTATCATCTTTTCAACTGTGATTTTAAATAGGAAAATTTTAATATGATACACTAGGAAAGCTATAATATTGCATGAAACAGAAATTCAACACATCAGGTTTTTTCTAGCATTTGTAAACCCCAGCATGCTCGCATTTTGTTTGTGTGCTTTTATGGTAAGAAACTGAGAACTATAGATCCTGAAGCATAATCAGCAGGCTGAAATCTCTTTACTACCAAGTCTGAAGAAAACTCATAAGTGGAATATAAATCACTTCATTCTGTGATAAATGCTCACGTTTCAATCCTGGTTAATTTTAAACACTGTTAATATGAATTATTCCAATAATAAAAGCAACAAGCAGATTATTAACAACACTTTTCTCACAATATCAACATAGATTTTTGCTTTACATTTCCTAGTGCCAATTTTGAAACACAGATAATATTATCAAAGTCTAAATGTATGCACCCAGATTCAGGACTTACTTCAGTTACAAGTAATTTTAAAGAGGATTTACCTAGTGCCTCTGAAAATGAAGTTCTCTATATTAAAATTAACTTTTTATTAAGAAAAATACACTGGCCTTTTAATTAATCTAAAGTCTTTACAAGATTCCTGTAATAAGAAACCATTTCTCTGTTTATTATCATACCTTAATTTTGGTCATTGATGCATCAATAGAATACTCCAGCTCCTTGACCTGCTTGCTTGTCTCTGCCTTGCCCTCCTTCAGAGCACTTACTACTTCATTAAATTTATCAAGTCTCTTCTTCAGTGTACGCACTTTTATCAAGCCATCAATGCTGTGAAGGTAAGACAGTTTATTTGCATGTTGAGATGCTTTTACAAGGTAATATTTTTAAAGCCACCAGTAATCACTCATACTAGAGAGGTAGATAGGGGATATAAGTTATCCATTCTGATAAAACCCACTCTCTTTTTTTGAAATCAAAAGTTATCACATGAAGTAACTAAGCAATGAAGACTTTTGCAAACAATATTTAAAACTGATTAGCAGACAGCAACTCAAAATGGAAAAAGGCAGGGGTTTTTTGAGACTTCACGAGGGGTTGGGTTTTTTTTGTTGTTGTTTTGGGATGCTTTTTCACTAACAAATCAACAGTATCCACTAGAGGATTTTGACTGGAATGGATAAAGGTTGAGTTGTTCCACATTATTCAAATAATGGGACTGCATCAGATAAAACTTAACTACATGACCCCAGCCATTTGCCCCACAGGCACAGGGACTAGATGAAGAAGTCTGGGGAAGAGTCCAAGAAAACTTGGAGCTTTATTTAAGAATAAAGAAGGCCACACATACAGTTACAACACAGCAGTGACGTCTTCCTAGAAAGAAATCACTAAACTGTGACTCAGGAAAGCAAGACACAAAAAGTAGAAACTAAATTGAATCATTAAAGATGAGTACAGAACAGCTTAAAAATACACGGCCATGGTCAGAAATTCCAAGGTACAAAATGAAACATACTTATCAAAGTTTGAAAAAGAAAACACTTTATAAGACTAGAGATTTGGATCTCTATCGAAGAACAAAAAGCAGCAGAATATAATGACTGAAGTGCTTTTTCCACCAATATTCCATGCAGTCACATTTAAGCTAATGGAAATATTTAATTTCAAGAGAAGGCAAGACAGACAGAACACCCAATTATTTTTAAGATGATAAAGAAAGAGGGCCTATAAAGGGAGGTGTGAATGGGAAAAGGACAAAAAATAATGAGCTTAAGTTTCATTTAGCGAGACTTAACTAAGGATTTCTAATAACTAGGCTATCACTGAAGGATTTTATGAACAAAGACCTAAACAAATATCTCTTAGAAGGTTTGCATTTAGTCTATACACCTTTTGAAAAAGAAGAGGAACACAGAACCTACTAAAGTCTCAGTCACACTTAGCATCATTCTATGAATTCGGATGTATTTAATTAAGCATAGTAAATCTCCTCTTTACATTCACAAGAAAATATTACTAAGAATCCATTTTCTTCAACCAAGGAACACTCTTACCGTGGTTTGTGCTTTCTCTTGCACAGCCACATTCGAATAGTCTTTTGAATCTTGATGCAGGCACTGGCTCGATATTTTATCTTATTTTTTACTGTAAACAGACAAAATATACTGAGACCCAATGGCTTCTACAATTTAACACAACTCTTACATTACTCACACACTCAATGGCTCAAAACTATGTAGACAACATATGTTTGAGAGCTAGATCTATACCACAATACTTAAGACACAGCAGATAACAGAATTCACAATCCTTAGCCAGGCACGGGGACTCCCACTCAAAACAAACAAGAAGAATTCAGCATGTACACACTCTCATGCATGCACACACACATACCCACCCTTCCAGACTCACAGATATCAGTAACCTTAGTGAAAAGTCACTGGACCCAGCGATCTGGAAGCGCTCAGCATAAAGTCTAAGTACTAAGTCTACTAGAATCATAGAATAGTTAGGGTTGGAAAGGACCTTAAGATCATCTAGTTCCAACCCCCCTGTCATGGGCAGGGACACCCCACACTAAACCATGACAACCAAGGCTATGTCCAACATGGCCTTGAACACCACCAGCAATAGAGCATTCACAACTTCCCTGGGCAACCCATTCCAGTGCCTCACCACCCTTACAGTAAATCAAGTAGCCAATATCTGGCATAGATAACAAAGTGGCTGCAACTTTGCTGAGGATTTCTCTGCAATATTGAAATTAAAAAACCCACAAAACAAGACCTCCAGCTGTTTTTCCAATAGCGTCTTCATCTAAAAACTCAAAATAGCTGGTACTGGAGAGATGTTAAACAGAATAATGCCAAGGTAGAGGTACCAGCATGCATGCCAAGTAGCTCAGAAGTGTAACAATAAATGGAAGTTTTTACACGGCTACTAGATGAAACATAGATGCCTAAAAATGAATGCTGTCTTTTGTTATTAGCTGAGCGTATTTTGTGAACACAGGAGTTTTTAACTACTGGACTTAGTTTATCATAAAGATGCACTCTACTTTTTGTGTACCTATTTCAGCTTTATTCTGGATATAAAATTAGCTTCTGATTTCCTATAAAACATTAAAAAAAAGTAACGTACATCATAACAGTATATTATTTTCCTGGGTTGCTACTATTTGGAAGCAGTGACAGACTTTCTGTCCTGTCTTTCTGAGTAAATGGAATAAATTTCAAGGCCAAAAATTATTTTAGTGTTACAGTTTCTTATCTGAAACCAATATGAAAAGAACTTACAATTTCTATTTGCCCTGGTATAAATAGCAACAAATAGTATCCAATCAGTGATGGATACAGATGTCACAACTGCGCTGGCCCAAACACACTGCCATAAGGCCTTTATGCTTTTCTTCTCCATCTTAATGTATACTTGCCACCCCCATGTTATTATATAGATCCCTGACATCCTGCATCAGACCTTACCCCATCTCCTAGACAGCTTTATTGAAGCACCTCACAAGCACCAACCTCTCTTTCATACCACCTCATTCCTACTCTGCAGAGCAAACTGGGCAGGGCCAAACACTTAGGACCTGTTTATCAGTAGTGACAGGCACTTATTTGCTCATCAACAGTAATTGCTGGAGCAGAGAATGTTTGCCCTATATTTCAGGTCAGTGCTTTCAAACATGCAGTTTCTGTCTGGAGATGACAACCTCTGTGCAGCAGGCACTTCCCAGAACTATGTGACTCCATGTCAGCTGAGAGTTGAACTACCGCTCTTTCGTGCTGATGCAGAAGTCTCTCCCCTGCAAGACCTGTGACAGACAGTTACTTCCGTGCAAGTGTTTGTCCAGCTTCAGCAAGCACTGAAGCAGATTGGACTCAGGAGTTTGCTGGTGGGCTGGATGTTCCACTTTGAAAAAACCCTGCTCTAAGTCCCACTGTATGTACCTAACATAAAGTATTTAAAAAAATAACAATACAAAAAGAAATATCTCACCAACTTTGAAACCAATTGCTCAGACTTTAGTATGTAATCATCTGCTTACCTGTCCTTGGACACATTTCAAGGTGATAATAATCGCTTAGCTATATTTTTAAGATTCTGATTTAATAAAACATGAAATACGCACATTTAATCACTGACAGAGAACACCACTGAACTTTTTTCCAACGACTGCAAATGAGCCAGCGATTCACTCGTTTCACAAGCTCTGCTAAGTGATCTGGATCAGACTTCATTATCTGATCAAACTCTGCAAACTAAAGAATTAAAAAAAATAAAGAATAATGAAGCTTTACAGAGCAGGAGAACAGAGAATTAGCCATTATTATTTCAGAGCATATTGAGTCTATGCAATCATTATATCAGTTTCAATTACTTCAAGTAAGCAGGTACATCTGACATCAGCTTATTTTTTCATGACAACAGAAATTACTACAGGGTTTTTCTGTTTAATTGATGTGCAACACTGCATTTTGAATACTCCAACCACTATTGGATTAATTAATGATTAATCCAATCATTAACCACTAAAAATATTTCTTGCCACAATTCTCTCTATATCCTGAACACTTACTCTGGCCTTCCACAACTTTGAGAAACGTCTAATTCTGTATCTGGGAAAAAAAAAAGCCCTGAAAGCACTTCTCAATTTTTCACCTTTGCATAAGAATCCAACTAAAGGCAACCTTTTCTGAAAATCTTGCACTACTTCTTTTCTGTTCTTATGGCAGGAAGAACATACTTCTGGGACTACAATAATCTTCCTTTCTAGTCACAACAGCTCCCTACATCATCTTTCTCTGCATAGCAACAGCAATGCTCAGAATCACAGCAAGAGTTCTCAGCTACAAATAGATTTTACTGGAAAATACTTTTTCTTTGCTCTGGCTAGCTCTTTTTAATAGTCAACATAAGTCTTAAGTGACTGGTAGAACATCTGGGAATACAAACATTACATTAGGAATTGAGCAGCATTAGCAACAAGACTATGAAACAAACTGTATCAGTATTAATATTGGCTTTTTTCATAGAAAATGAACGCTATTTACAAAAAAACCTTGGGCAACCTTATTTAAGTTGGCCACACTTTTAGCAAAGTGCTGAGGAATGTCACCTTCTAACCAAAATTACTCTAAGATTGATGTTTATGAAGTCCATGAGAAATATTACCTTGCCAGGTCTAAAAAACACCTTGGTTAGCCCAAATTTGTAATCATTTTCATTCAGTCCCAAGGCTTTAAATAGTGCCTGAAACACCAAAAACAGTTAGGATTATATTCTGCATCTTTCAAAACCACCACTCCGCACCCTCCCCAAATACATTTCTGGTACTGGATATCATAGATGAAGAATTTGTTTCTCACCTTGCAAAACAGCCTAGGATCCAGTCGAGCCAATTTTTCAGGCAAGTATTTCTTGTACATATTATATAGTTCATGAAATGAAGCTCGTGAAGGAAAACCACCTTGCATCAAATCCAGAACTGACACCATTCCTAAGTTCATAGAAACACATGCACAAAAGCTGGTATCAGTAAAATGCAAAGGAAGAAGTGATTTTTATTATGATCAACAGTTCATGATGTAAGCCCCAAACACACTGTTTGGAGATTAAATCACAAAGTTCAGATGCGACTTGCTCCAGCCTCTAATATTTCTTGATTATGTGATCATTCACAAAAGGTTAATACTGAACAGGTAAGAACCCATATGATCTTCTTCCTATTAGAGAAGTAAGTAATACCGAGTCTAATATTTCTCCTAAATATTTTTTTTCTTTTTAGCAGAACTGACATTTTTATTCTTAAAATAAAAGGAAAAACAAGCAAATAATGTCCAACCAGGCTTTTCTTTCCATTATGTCAATGATATTTATGAGATGTGGTGCAAATGCAACATGAAATACATATGCAGTGCTTGCTTTAGTGTGTTTGCACTGCCAGGTATCAGCTGCTAAGCTGTAATTTTAATGTTGTCAACCTTCCGAAACCTACTACTAGGGATGTTAATGGAATTCTAATTGCTGAAAAATTGTTAAGCTTTTGTGATGATAATGTGACAAATTAAACACGTAGGCTGGTCAAACCATCAGCTGCAGAACGTGGAAGTATCTTGACTTCAAAAAGAAAAAACATTAAGCACAAAAAGTAAGTACAGAAACACAGAAAAGCAGAAAAAAATAGTACTATTCAACTCTATCATAATACTTAATAGATCAAAGAAAACAGGTATGTTTCAATTATTATGTATGTCAGCTAAAACTGACTGCCCTTAAATGCACACGTTTCTAACACTTCATCTGCCACCGTAACTTAAAGGTATTCTATTGTTCTGGACTGTACTGCTGCCCTATTGACTTTGTGGGCACTACAAAGAGAAGGGATTCAACTCTGCCTCGGGAAATCTGAATTTATGTACCAATATATGCCTACATAGCTTCTTACACAGGCACTTTGTGGTTAAACTCTCATTATAATCAATGGAAAAGCAATCAATGGAAATTACATCAACTCTTCTTGTGAAGAAACCTTATGGCTGTTCAGATGAATTATTTCGAAGGTTCTATTGACTGAGAGCTAACTTACTAAGAACTAAAGTTACCAAGAATCTAAACTGTTCATGAGACATAAATAAGCTGCCTCAAGAAAGCAACTGTTCAAACTAGAAAAATATTGCTTCCATCTCACATACTTCAAACTTAGGTCAATCTATAATACCCAAAGTAATAAACAGAAGAAAAACATTACCTGAACACTGAAGCTGAGAAAGAATCTGTCCTCCTTCAAAATGGTGATTAGTCATCTTTAAATTAGGCTTGATGCAGCGAATAAAGCTAGATCCCTATTACCAAAACAAGAATTTAGCAAAATCTACACATTTTAAACCTTTTAAAATAATAACTCATCATTTAAGAATTACTGGAGGGGGGAAGGTGAAAGACATAAAATAACAGTATTCCAATAGAGAATTGCTGACATTCTTTCTCCCCTCATATACCAGTTTCGCACTCTAGCATCGGTCTTGATGTAACTGATCTCAATGCTCAAGCTACTAATTGGACCTCAACTTTGGAGTTTTCACTCAACTGTTCCACTTAACATTAAAACAATCTAATTACAATTCAGCGGTCTAGATTCTACTACCCTCATTACCTTCCACAGGCACAAAACTTAAATGCTTCAGTCTTCCCGAGTTCACATTAGCAAACATCCTGCCAGCCTCCCCACACTAAAATCATGCCAGATGAACCTGACATTCCTTTCTTCTAATTTTTACTTTTTATAATTTATTTTGGCATGGCTTCTCTCTCCCTTTATATTGTTCTAGTCTGCTCTTCTTTTAGCACCATGTGTGATATCTCTACAATTTTGACCACTGCTTTGTCTGATCATTTCACACTCATTAAGGATGATATTTTTGCAAACCACCACCCAATTATTCAGATTGTCGTGTAACAGGTGGCTGTTGATGGTAACTTATATACTAAAACAAAATTGGGACTAAGAAAACATAGTGTTACTCTTGGTTTGCAGTGCCTTCTCTCTTTTTCCATCTTTCAGCTGAGAGAGAGCACTTGCCAAGGGAACTGGTATTAAAAATACATCCTCAGTCACAGGTTAGCTAAATTCAGAGTACAGCAAGCCTGGCCACATACTTTTTTCCTGGACTGGGCCTCAGTTACAGAGTGTTCTGTGTTAAAGAGATCATCTTCTTTCAGACCAGCCTCATGAGTCCAGTAAAATCTTAGTTTCGACCACACTCCAACACCTGTCCTATTTGTCTTCCCATGTGTTCCCCCCCCCCCTTTTTTTTTTTTGACAGGGCATAACCTTATATCTAAAATTCATTAGAACAGGCAACCACGAGCAAGAAGAATGTGTTCCTGTAACTCCAAATTCTAAAAAAAATGGGTATGTTGAACTACATTCCACAAACTCTCAGATTACATCTGCTAAATTAGCAAATACTCATTATGCAAATCTGGTTCTTTGACCATATGTGCATTTACAACCTATCACAAAAGTAAAATGAAACACTTTATTTTTAATGTGTTTACTGAATCTGAAAACAGTTAATTAATTATAAATTATCGTCGCCTTACTTCTACATAACATTTCTAAATCTTCAGCAAATTAGTCATCAGTGATAAGCAGTGAACGGAAGGAAGTAAAAGTGACAAAAAAGGAGATTGCAGCCCACACAGATTTCATATTGCTTACCCAAATTGTGTAACTTCCATTCTACAGCTTTTTTAAAGGGGGAGGAGGAGAGTGGGTGAAGACGGGGGAAGGGGAAGGGAAAAGGGATAAGTAACTCAATATAAGTTACCAGTACACAGGAAGATGTTTCAGAAGCACATTATAATGTCAAATGCTAAAGCAATTACTTATCACATTTATTGTAAGCCATGTTGTTGAGATAATCTATTATGACATATTTCAGAAAATTATTAGCCTGTATCCGCATATATACTTACAGTACTGTGAAGCTTCTCAAGAAGCAAATTTAACTGTGTCTGTAAAAGAAAACAGGTATTTCAAGAGGCTTACCACAACAGTTAGAGAAACATGCACACAGAACAGTAGTATAGCATTACTGCATGCATGTTCATTGTTAGTATATCAGACAGAACTGATAAATCAAACATTCACAAATTTTAACAGACAAAATCATGCAAGAGTACATGAATGGTCTTGCAGGAATTGATTGTGTTTTAACTGTGCAACAATACTGTATGGACTAAGTACTTACTACAACATAGCTATAAAAAAAGTGCAAGCCCATGTGGGAAATCAAAGGAACTAATGCCTATACAAGACAATTATAAAGAAAATGGGACTGATCAGCAATAATTAAAAGAAAAATATACTGAAAATTTATTGAATAATAGAATCATAGAATCATAGAATAGTTAGGGTTGGAAAGGACCTTAAGGAAGCCCAAATTCAATCAATAGAAGCATATATTTGTATGTTCAGGGTTTTCTTGTTTTTTTCTGAAGCTAAGTCAACATTTATGAGAATGAACTTGCATAATATATTTTTAATTCTGAATGTCCAGATTTTTAATACTGTTGATGACAATAGATTATAATTTTAAAACCACATATACCAAAGCTTCATTTAAACATACCATCATGATAAAAGACCGCAGTCATATAATTATTTGGGGCAAGTCTACAGGACTTTCAGAGACTTAATACTACCAGAGAAAACAAGTTACAGTTGCTATTGAATGTAACTGTTAGAGACTTAAAATATTTCAGAATCACATCAGGAAACCATCTATACTTTTACTTTACAGATGTGTCTGCTTCACCCCACCAATTGCTGCTGTGACAGCCTTTCTAGCTTACCAGAAAGCTTTAAATATATATAGACTGAAGTAAGACAAAATTCTGCACACCCTAACATATCCCTCATTTTCCATACTGGAACCAAAATTGAAAGGATCTGACTTTTGACTGATATTTTTAACCAGATCCTTCAATTACCTTGAATCCAAGAAACCAGATTTGTATTGGCAATAGACGTCACCTACAGAAGTCAGTTGTCCTTCCAGTGAGTAACACTGATTTATTTAAAGAATCATGGTTAGAAAAAGAGGAGTGCCACAAGAGGCATGACAAACACTAATAACCTCCTGCTCGGTTCTCACTTACACATACTATTTGTATTTTTACTTGAATATAATCTTCATGCTTTCTTGAATTAAGAATACTTTATTTTGAAAGGGACTGCCTGATTTCCATCAAAAAAATACACAATTCTGCTAGAGGAAAAATACCCCTTCCTTATACTCTGTGATTTGACAAGAAATAAGCCAGAGTCATTCTTAGGTAAATTTCACTAACAAAATGATCATATGAATAAAACATTCTGCTAAAACTACTGATCTCTGAATTATCAAGATTTAGTCCATCATTACCATAGTAAAATAAAATCATCCCAAAGATTCTTGAGTAGATCTGATTAACTAATTAATCATTATTCCCTCAAATGATTCATAACAATTTTAATTAGTTATAAGGAAGGGATATGTGAAGGACTTCATAATGAGAAGTCTCTGCAACATCATCTAATAATTTATGTAATTAGAAGAATTTGAAACAGACTGACATAGTGGTAAACAAGAATTCTTATTCTTAAAGGGATGAAATTTCTAATAAGATAACAGAACTCATTTTGATTTCATCTGAAGTGAAATAGTGAAATTTTCAAGGCTATTAGTGTTCATCAGCAGCATATGTTGTGTCTGGGAAGGTAACACTAAATGGATTACTGGAAGTAACACATACATTCAAAATGCCATGAAACTTGAAAACATTGAAAGAATTACAGATTGATGGGCCAGATCCAAAGAGGGCTTCAGTCATGTTCGAAGTGAAGAGGTGAACACCCAAAGTCCAAAAGGCAATCCAAAAAGTCCCTCACTCAATTGCTGCTTAACTTAAAAAATGTCTCCCTTTTAATTTCAGCCCTCCTTGGACAATGGTATCATTATTCAAATGTCTACATCTACTGGATGTGGGGTGCTAAATCCAAGAGGAACTGTAAACCCAGATGTAAGAAAGTGGAAACTATGTCAAACCACAATATTTCATTTTGAAAATTCAGTAATATAAAACAGATCTTAGCTTCACCCACAAAAGACTCATGGTGCAGGGTTTGCTAGGGAGATGGCTTATCTTTATGTGATTCCATTTTTCAATCTGCACTACTATCATATATTTATATTAAACCAACTGCTACACTCTAATTCTACAACCCCTATATAATAAAAAGGAGAATGAAATAATCATCAGAGCAAAACTCAAGAGGGCAGGCCGCCCAATTCCCAATTAAATACCAAAAACCCACTACAAGTCAGGCTTTGCCTCTGGCTCCTACTCTTCCTGGCCCCATGAAAATTTTACTTCTGGCTATGTAGCAATCCATCTGCAGAAAAATCTAAAGAGAACTCTCTTTGTCAGAGTGACCAGTAACTTGGTGCTACAGGAAATACAATAGACATAAAATACTGAATACAGTATAGACCTTAAGCAGAATACTTCTGCTACGCAAAAAGCAAGTGCTGCTATCGTATACTTCCCATTCTTCAACCCCTCCATTTTTAGAGAACAGTTCAAAACACTAGCCACAAGGTATGACTATGCAATAAGGAATTCATCTTGCCACCATGATTCAGCAGTTAACCTTGACATGGACCAGAATTGCAGAAATGCTCTTCCGCATAGACTGAGTAGTGCCCCACTTCAGAAGGTATTTTGGATTGTCTAAGATACTTGCTCTCCCCACAGACTGTGCAAAAAGTCTAGCTAGAAACATGATGTGGGGTTTTAGATGCCCTAGGTAAAGTAGCACATCAAAAATGGTGCAGCACTTGACTTGAAAGGATACAAATCCTTCATTGGATCTGGCCCAGACGTGTTGAGAAGAGCTCTTGCTAAAACGGCAGCAGCTCTACCAACAGTAAATCCATGAGACTGAAAAATTTACCTGCAGCCCATGCTTGTGCCTGCTTTTCATCTCTTAATTCCCCTATAGTTCTTTTTCTAGTCATCCTGAGCTGGAATAGTCCAGCTAAAATAAAACTGCTGAATGAGAAAATGATGCAGAAAACATTTGGAGAAGACAAGGTTTGAAGGTCAGCTTTACAACAAGCAGAAGAAAGGAGAAAATGAGGAGAAGCATCAGATTCAGGTATTGAGAAAGGAAACATTCAGCACAATGAACATCCCTCTGTGAAAGTCATGACTACCTTTATACTTTAGAAGAGGAAAAACAGTAGTTAGGTTAGGTATTGAATTTTGAGAATAGTGAACTGTAGCTAATTGATACATCTTTTAGAATTCACAATTAAGAGAGGAAGGAAGAATACCTTTTCTCACATATAGAACTGCTTAAAGTCCACAGAATGTAAATTAAGATCTCAAAATTTGAGATCTTCCTTGTGGATCCACAAAATTCTCGCTGTAAAACTACTGTATAATCTCTGTAAGGACTATTATGAAACATCTTTCTGGCAGAAATGCATAGCACATACCTCAAATATACTGGTTTCTTATAATTCAATAGAAAGAAAAAAAATATTTAACAAAATTTTCTTTATCTGAATCTCAAGTTACCACTAATTCTCCCAACCTTAGGTACTACTTATGTCACTTAACTTAAAACTAGCAAATATTACAAGAAGGTAAGATCATTTGCAATACTGTTACCTTGAATTTGTTTCCCACACTGATGAAACTAAGTTTCCCAGCTTTTTGTTTGGGATCCTTGTTGTTGTTAGTGTTAGATTCAAACAGCTGTCGAACAAACTTGTCCTTGGATTCACATATAAGAGATTCAAGGGACATGTGCAAAGCATCGTTGTTTTTTTCCACAAATTGCATCTGAAAAGACAACCCAAGAAATAACAGCAAGTTTGCTTCACAGCCCCAGTTACTTAAGCTTAAAGAAAAATAAAAGAAACTAATTACATGCATAATTCAAAAATCGGCAAGAATATGTGGGGTAAGTATTCATACATTAGTTCAAACAACTTTTCAACTGGACACACAAAACACTAATGGCAGAGAGAGAAAATATATCCTTGAATTTGAAGGATGTTGTTGGAATCATGAAACCCAAGGTAAGGTTTAGTGCCTTTTAAGAGATGAGTTGTGTTTTGCCAATGATTATCCCCCTTGTTTCCATTTCCAGCAATCAGCACATCATCGCTTGGGAGTTGTGAGAAGCTTAGATCTTCCCTGCTTGAACTATCGCTTAAGATCTCTTGTGAAACGAGGATTAACATGCACACTTTAATTGCTGCATTTACACAATTTAGGAAGTGAAATGAAAAATGAGTATTTTAGTACCACTATGATTATTTAAGAACAGTTGATTTCCTACAAACCTTACCTTTCATGTTTATTTTGAATTGGCTTTCCTAATTTTAGAAGTTAAAAACAATGTTATACAGACATTCTGAGATCAAGATACTAGTGCACAATTCCACATTAAAAGAGTTCTCAATAGCTTTTGGTGCAAATTTCATAGTTACTTTGGTAATTATGAACAGAAGAGGCCAAGACAAATTTGAAGAAAATACGAATTTGTCAGGTATCACATGAAAGAATTTAACACAGATGAGAATCAAAAAACAAACATAGGCTTTCATAATTTCCTTGGACTATGAAAACACCAGACTGGACTGTGAATGCAGCCAGCTGAGTGTCCCCATCACAAAACAGATTGTGAGAATTGCCTCAAATGCACTGAGAAAGAGAAACAAATAACAGGTGAGGTACAAGGCAGCCATAGTCTGAAAGTTTTAGGGCCCAGGCTAAGAAAGTTTCCCTGGGGAAGAGAATAAATTAAGTCAAGCATCTTAGCACAGCTTCTGGACCAAAGGTACCTCATGCCTGATTAGCTCTGACAGCACAGCTTATGTGCTTGTATCTGGCTCCTCTGTTCCTGAATACACTCTAAGGTACTATTAACATATCATGACGACATACAGTTAAATATAGAGCACCTGGGAAAATGTGTTGCAATTTTATTGATTATTTTGACATTGACTCACTGAGTGACCTCAGAAAAATGAGGTAGGTAACACATAGATTTGAATTTTCTTATCTGTAAAATGACCTACAGGATGTGCCTACTTCTAACAGCACAGCAATGATAATTCTTGGAGCGCTCTGAAGTACATATGAAGATGTATTTTTAAATGACAAAAAAAAATCATCTTTGGAAGTAGCTTTGCTCTTACACACTGGAGTTACAGACCAAAACAAAACAAAAAAAAAACCATTATGGATCTTCTGTTTATCCTAAATACTGTTTTTTAAAAGTAACAGTTTAGATATTGGCTTCAGGTGTTTCAATGTTTTTGTATATATCTGAATTTTGAGAATGGCAACTTCAGGTATTTTGTCAGACTGTAATTTGAGAAGTTAAAAGAAACAGTCAATTCTGTCACATACTCATAAAATCAGTTTCAAATCTAAGACACATCAACTTTTGAATTTCTCTTCTGTGAAAGGAAATTTTATTATTTAACTGAAAAATACAAAAATACTACAAAGCATAACAGAAATAGTTTTGTGCAAGTAAAATTACCGTCTCGTAGCATACTGCTCCTGCAAAATGCCGGATAATAAAACCTTCATCATCTCGGATATTTCTGTGAACAGCCAATTTAGACTTTCTAGGAATCTGCAATTTAAAAGTTGAATTACAAAGAAGAATTACACTGGAGAATGAGAAAATGTTCATTTTTAAAACATCACCACGACTTTGCCAGGAGGATTAGGTTTTGGAAATGACATTTCCTGCAGTACAATTGTGTTGACCCCTGCCCTTCCCATTCAACATAAGAACTCAAAAACCTGCTTTCATTTTCATTCTTGCCCACACCCTTAAGATACCTCACATTCAAAACAAAAGTTACCAGGATTGCTACCATTAGCTTTTGATTTTCTTTCTGCCTTTAATCAAGGATTTGAATACCATTAATTTCACAGCTGATGAATAGCCTTGTCATATGAACAGGATTAGACAGATGCTTAAATTATATTTTTAGATGCTGTATTTTAAAAGACAACCACCTAGCTGATCACACACATACAAAAATGTTTCATTGCACAGCAATCTGGTTAAGCAAGATTAAGTGGGAATTTAATGAAAGATAAATGGACGACAATCTTATTTAGCTCCTTTTGTTTCCATTTTTTCAGCAGGGAACAGAGTTTTTTGGGTTTGTTTGTTTTTTTTTTTTCATTTCAACAGAAGTAATGTAAATTGCAATAATTTGTATTAATACTCCACAAGGTGCTATACGTTAAAGAATTAACAACGAAAAAGGTTTTGCTTGCTTGCTCCCTGTTTTCATCACTGAAGTGCTAGCTAGACACTCCACTGAGTCACATATTCTAAAGCAAGTAATTTTTGAAAGGAACAACAAAACAGTTTATATCACATATGAAACAATCTAAATTAAAATGTGGCTTTATTTTCTTTTCGTGCATTATATGTTAACAAGCTCCAAGTATCAGTGAAGAATATGGCTTTAGTTTCAGCAGGAAATAAGAATTGCTAGAAGACTTAAACCTTCAGCCAACTTTTCAACAAACTAATAACTAAACTTGTCTTTAACAAAAGGATATGGATTGTGCAAACTGGTCTGGTATGAGATTTCTTAGGAAAAGTTTTCATTAACTTGGAAGTGTCACTCTCAACTGTTCCAAGAACTGTTTTATTAAAACAAGACAGACAGCAAAAATAAACTTACAGAGAGCCTGAAATGGTCCTTATGTTTTTGGTGCACAACTGAAGTAAAGTGCTGGTCGCTTGGTTGGGGAAGACGATTTTCTTCATCCAAAATATCCAGTACACCTATTAACTTTGCTTCAATCAAATCTATTCATAAAACAAAATATATTTACAAAGAAAAATTGAATATATAAATTCATATCAGAACTGAACATTACAGATTTAAAATACTACTTATCCAATTCTGTATAAAGGTATCTAGAGAAAACTGTTAACACAAAACACGGAAAGTAATTTCAAATTAATTCTACATATCTGAATTGTTGATTTAATAAATGTGCTATACATACCAAGTTCTAAGTCTAACACAAGGAACATTGGGAATAAAACCATAAGGCATGGATTGTCTGGTTTTTACTCTCGGTCTCAAGTTTAGTTATCTAACTCCCAAAAGGTGCCTAAATGTTTCTAATGATTGTGTGGTATACCTATAGGTCTTTAATTGGTAATTGGCTATCCCACATCCTAAAACTATAAGCATTACAAGGCAAATACTTCCATTCACAACGAGATCCAGGAAGAAAAATTAAATGCATTTGTTTCAAGAAAAGCAGATCAGACTTTATCATACAGTAGTGTCATCACAACTTTTTACAAGTAACCTTTCACATACACAAAAGCCCTTGAAAGCTCACATAAAGATTCATGCCCTTAAAAATATTAGACACTAGAATTTTGCGACTTTTAAAACTTTTCTGCATTATCTATGAAACTGCCATTGTAAGAGGAATTTTTACTACCTAATTTTCTTCTGTGGAAATGAAGAAATGACTAACACTTGTACTGCAGCAATGCCTGTGAACTCTCATCACAGACTTTAAACAGTACGAGGCTACATATAAAGCAGAGGACACCCCAGATACAAAGAATTTATGCTCATAAAATCTGAATAAGCTAATTTAGTTACAGAGATGACTACCATTCCATCAACACATTCTAACTTACTAAACACTGTTTCTAAGATTCATTCATACTAAACAATTTTTCATAGTAACGTAATACCCTTCTCTTTTGTGGCAATTAATATTTGTACATTTTCACTGTTGTTACCAGCCTGGTCTAACATCTTAAACAAAAGCATATTTACACACAAACCAACATTATCTTTCTCAGTCCCTTCAAAAAGGCTGTAGAAAATACTTTTTTCCGAGCTACAAAAAAACAGAAGGCATACGTGTGGTTTAACTAACCTGTAATTTATTAACTTTTAAGAATAACTCATACAATGAAGAAATGTGTCAAAACTGTGTTGGGGTGTCATATGGTGGCTGGAATAGTAAAAAGGTCATGACTGCGGCACTGCTACTTGTATTCTTAGGTAAGCTGCCCAAACCTTTCCTATGCACGAAAAGGCAACAACCTAGCAACGAGGTTTACAATCTGACTCATTTTCCCCATGTCCTAGGTTCAGCAGTAGCAGCCATTTTTCTCTGTCTTACTAGCTGGTGCAGTGCTGTGTTTTTAACTTTCAGCCTGGGAATAGTGCTGATAATGCCAATATCTTTAGTTGCTGCTCAGTAATGCTTACTCTGACCAAGGACTTTCTGAGTCTCATGCTCTGCCAGGAAGGAGGGGAAGCTGCAAGCAAGCAGAGAGATGACACCTGACCCAAACTAACCAAAGAGGTATTCCATAC